>CM066729.1:107197500-107257500 GCA_033961575.1 Aselliscus stoliczkanus
TGTGAACTGTATATGAGGCCACATTTGTTTTACATTCAAGGGTGTGCATTGGACAAACAAGATTGACTTGGAAATTGAGTCCTTTGGAAATGTTTGTCAATGTTTTAGATTGCTGATTTGTGCCAAAAGGGGAGTAAGACTATGCTTGTAATGGAATATTCAAAGAAATCGATCTCTGTTCTAAACTAATATATTCAGTTCCACCTATAAAGTATGTGTGTGTCAGTAATGCTGTGCTTTTGCTGACTGTGATCTCGCTGGAGGTAGGGACCCTTGTGGCGTCCTTACATTGCTCCCCCCAACTTTACCTCATCTCCTGTCTTGCTCCTCAATAACTGTTCTTCATGGCCACAGTGACTTTCTTCAGCTCCTACAAATTACGCTGCTCCTTCTGTCTCAGTCTTAGCTACCTCTAATTTATCCTAAGAAGATGCCAGCGTAAAATTCATTTTCCCCTACATGTGGCTCTTATCATAGTCGCCTACTTCCCTGGTAGGAATGTGAGTGCAGTGAAGACAGGATGCAGATTTTCCTTATTTATGGCTATGTATGTCTCACTGCTGGGTGTAGTATCCCGCATATAGCACAAGAGCTGTATATTACTTGCTGAATGAACGAATGAATGAATGAATGAATGAATGCTTTGAGAATCGGATGCCAAATAAATTGCTAGTAAGCGAATACTTACTAACAATTTTTTTTTTTAAGATTTTTATTGGGGAATTCAGGGGGGGGGACAGCATTGGGGAATTGGGGAAGGGGGACAGACAAGTTTCTGTCCTTTTGTTCTTCAGTCTAGTTGCAGAGGATGTCGCTTCACTGGCCCATGTTGGTGTTATCATTGCGCTCTTCCCGGATGAGGCAGATCGGTCGCCAGCCTCTGGAAGGCCACTCCATGCGGCTACTGGTAGCTCACTCCTGCTGCCTGCCGGCCACTCACTGTAGCTTACGGCAGCCCACTGCAGCAGGAACTGCAGCCTACGCTGTTGCCGGGACTCGAGGAGCCCAGCTCCAGGTGGAGCTGATGTTCACCATCTTCGCTGTAGAGGGCAGTGTCACTGGCCCTCACTTGTGGGATCCCAACCGGGGCTGCTGGCGTCCCAAGCCAGCTCCCAACCAACGCTCCACTCGGCCGGCCCTCCAAAATTTTTTCTAGCTCTAAAATTCAAACTATTTTTGTAAAACTTACTCATGCACAAATGTAATTAAATGTATTTATCTTTACATGCTTGCTTGGAGGTCTTAGAGGGCACAGTTATATGCTCAGGTGCAAACTCTAGCTGTGTCATTTGCTAGCTACATGAATTTGAGCAGATAACTGAAATTTCTAAGGCCTTCTTCTGTATAATGGGTATAATAATGTGCACCTTCTGGTGCTGTGAGGCCTTAATGGGTATGTGTAAGGTATATAAGACACTGCTGGCATGCAACAAGCACTATATATTTTTTAATTTTTTTGGTTTGTGCAATGAATACTACTAGCAATGGAATCTCTAGCACCTCTCAAGAGTGGCTGCAGTATCAGGTTATCATTAGAGGCAGAGCAGCTCCTTCTGTAGTGTCAGACCTTCAGAAATGGTATTTTTGTATCTCATTGTAAATCACAAGAAGGAAGATGTTATGATGTTGTTGAAAATGTAGCATGGGGCTGTGCTTTTGTGACCTGAGTTACTAAGCAGTTGTGGGAGTTCAGTAGAGTAATATAACCCTTCTGGGTTTCTACTTGGCTTTGAAAAAAATGCTTGAACCAAATGATCTCAGAATGGAAATTTTACAGTTGGAGCTCAAACGCTTAAATCATTGCCTGGAAACTTAGCCTGTCTTTCAGACTTTGAGTCCTGTGGGTATAGTGACAGTCTTGCTTTTGTCTGTTGAGAGTATGGAGGAGATACAGAAGGAGTTCGTTATAATAGTACCAATATTTTACCCAGTGAAATGTGGGTTAAATAAACCTTGTGGCAACCTGAGGTCTAAAACACCTCCTTTGATATATATATATATATATATATATATATATATATATATATATATATATATATATATATATATTTCCCTTTTTTTTCATATTGCTAAAGGTCACTGTTATGGGTAGAAATTTGGATATGATCCAGTAGTAGCTGTTCACACCACCTGTATCTTTCTCTTTCTCTCTCTCTCTCTCTCTCTCTCTCTCTCTCTTTCCCCCTATAAATAGAATTTTAGAAAACACTTTTAAATACTAAAGATATCATTGATATAACCTAATGTGGTTCTCAATGATGACTGCTTGTTCCCCACATAACAGGAAATGGCCTCCTTAGTCATTTGGTTTTTTATTCATGTCTGAATGTGGATATGTATAACCGGTGCACAATGGCACATTTAGCCTAGACACAAAGGGAGGTGTTCACAACCAGAAGTGGCATTTGATACAGAAAGGGAGGGTGTACCCACACAAATAAGCAAAGGAAGGCAACTAATGAATAAAACATCTTTTTAGAAGTGCGGAAAAGTCAGTTTCACCATGTTAAAGCTGTTGCTAGGCAACATATCTTTTCACAACAAACTCTTGTGAGTCAGATAACTCATGGAGACTCTGAAACGGCCAATGTAACTGTGCTCAGGCAATGTCTGCAGGGTAGAGAATGCTCCCAGTCCTCCACACAACATCAGGAATGCATCTCTTCTTGTAACAACTTCTTTGAACCACTTCACTTGTTTTTGTCTCTCCGTGGGAATTCTCAGTCTTTATGTCTGAATTCCTCTTTATCTTCAGGCAGCCAGGAAGCACATGCAGATCAGAACACATTCTTCACGGTCTAGGGCTGGGAGGATGCAGGCATCCCACCTCAGGTGTGGAATGTGCAGCTTCTGCAGAGGGGTTTATAAATATGAACAGCTATGACTAATTGAAATCTATGTTGGTGAAAGAGAAAACCAAAACTCTAACAACAAAACAATCCTCAAGTGTATTTATGAAATTAAGTGATAAAAACAAAAACAAAAACAAAACAAAATGCAAAACTTAGTCATCAGGAAAGACCCAGGTCACATCAGGAATAGTGATTGTCTTTTTGAAGATGGAATGAGATGACCTCAGGACCACCCACCCTTGAATTAGCAGAGCAGACTGAAAAAGCAGATTTTCCAACAGTAACTTGATGTCTGATATCCTGGCAGAAATACAAAAACATACTTCCATCTCAAATTTATGGCACCATAATGTATTCCCTCTAAGCTTTCCAGAACGTTCCCATTGCAAATGTGACCAAAGCATATTCACAGCGACTAAGTAAACTAAATGTTCGGTTAAAGACAATCCCGTAAAAAAACGAGGAAGGGAAAGAAAATACCCCATATTGGTAATAAATTAATACCACGTCAGGCTTTTTAGTCAATGAGCTCACAGCCTGGTCTTCAAAGAGCTGCTGTGATGCCATGTGGTCCGCATAGGGAGGTTCCCCTCCTACCGGACGGAACACACTGCATAGGCCGGTGCTGGTCTCAAGTTCTGCTTTAGTTAGCACATGCAGCAACAATGGCCATTTTTAAAAAGATAGTTTTGGTTGTTCTTGTGTCATATTTTAAAGTATATCTCTTTTTTTGTGTGATAGCAAGATAAGTATCATGACAAAATTTTTATTATTATAAGATAAATGAGATTTCAATATTTCCCATGTTCACTGAATGAGACTAAACATTTTTATGTGCAAATTCCCTCCCCCACACGCTACATGTTAATATTTGAAAACATGCTTTTCCATATTTTACTATCCTCCCATTAGCCATTTTCTTGTGTAACAATTTTCAAATATGATTGCGTTAAATAATATAACAATTCTCTTTTTTGGGAAAGAATGAATTAAGTTAATGAAGATTGAAAAGCAGCAACGCTGGAGAAAAAAATTAAGCCTCTTTTATATGTATTTGTGCAAATTTTGGAGCAGGATATGGCCCTTAGAATTTACATATTCCAATTATTTTGTGTTATAGTTGCAGAAATCAAGACCCTGAAATATGAAATTACTTACTTATGTTAATCAGGCTAATTTATTACCAGTTTCAGAGATTGGGCTTTTAGATTTGACAGTACTTTCTTTTATTTCTACCTCTTATAATGAAATAGACTTCAAAATACAAATGGAAGAGTAGTGTCTTCAAAATGTAAAAAGATAAAGGGATAAAACTGCAATGCCATTTTAAAATAAGAACCTATACTTTATAATATATTTCTTCATTCCTTTTTATGATCAAAATTTATTTATGAGAGGGCCGGCCAAGTGGTGCATTGGTTAAGAGCTGGCTTGGGATGCCAGCTCTGAGCAGCAGGGCCCCAGTTTTGATCCCACATATGAGGGCCAGTGACACTGGCTAAGGTGGTGAACAACAACTCCACCTGGTTGCCTCTATAGCTAAGATGGTGGACAGCAGCTCCACCTGGAAGCTGGGCTGCTGTGAGTAGCCAGCTGGTGACGGCACAGCTGCAGCCCCTGCTGTAGTGGGTTGCCATAAGCTACAGTGAGCGGCAGGCAGCCAATGTGAGCTGCCAAGAGCTGCCTGAGTGGCCTTCCAGAGGCCAGCAACAGATCTGCCTCATCCGGGAAGAGCACAATGATAATACCGACATGGGCCAGTGAAGCAACGTCCTTCACAATTAGACTGAAGAACAAAAGGACAACAACTTGTCTGTTACCCTTCCCCAATTCTCCAATGCTGTTCCCCTCCCCCAATTCCCCAATAAAAACTTACAAAAAAAATTACTTATGAGAGAACTATCTAAATGTGTGTCTTGAATATGAAAATATAGGTCAGCAAATGTCAAGTACTTGTATTGTGTAGCTATTTGTATTGCTATTTTTCATTCTAATGAGAATGGCCACACTTTATTCATTATTTTTTTCACTTTTTTATTTTAGAAATGTACAAAACGGAGTAAGTTATATGTAACTTGAAAAGAACTTAAAATGCTGTTAATGATTGATGAGAATTGGTGGTAACTTAAAAAATATAGTGTATTAAAATCAATTGTCCAATTCTATCAATACATGTGAATTTTTCTTAGAACTAAATATTGTCACTCTATTATATACCTAAAAAATTATACTGTGTACCTGGCATATGAGTTAGGCATCTTAAGACATTAATCCTGGACAAGGTACTAATCTTATTCACCCATGAGATAGAGATAGTAATATTTGCTATAAACATTGAAACAGGGGCAAAATTAATTCACAAACAGAAACTTAATGTCATTTGTAAAGCATCATGCAAATATAAAGAAATATTATAATCCTTATATATAAATATCAGGAAACAAAGGACTATATAGTATTTTCTTTGCTTTGTCTCAATGGGCAAATAATTAGCAGGAAATTAATGTAGCAAAGACGTATTCTAATTAAGAGGTCAACATCATGTAAGTATCTCTGGCCCTTCTGACTACCTGGGCGTTTGAAGGTATGGGGAAAATATGTTTGGTCAATGATTTCTTATTATATGTCCATGAAGTTTTCCTATATATTTGTCACAGTTTTGAAATAATTTAAAATGTGTGATCTGAATAGCCTTAAAATTTCACTACAAATTATGTTACAATTAAAATAGTAATTAATTTTGTTACAGAAATTCATATCAAGTTTAATAATTTCAGCCTATTTTTTTGTAACTGCTTCTTTCTCCTATTGCTTTAAAGCTAATTTAGGCCACATTATATACAAAATTAAGTCTTACTTTTATAGCTACCCCCTTGGGGTTCAATGAAAAGGCTTTATGAGCTAGAAATTAAAAGTACTGTTTGAGAATACTATTACATTATACCAACTATTATTAAGGCAATTTACAAAGTTGGTGCTAAAACTATGCATATTTTTCATTGTTAGTCCTCATATATTCCTTAAGCCCATGGGACTGTTTGGTATATAATTTGGCAAATAAAATCAATTTAAAAGTAAATAGCAAATCAATGGCATTTATCACAAAAAAAAATTTACACTATACCAACAGCAACATTTACTTAACCCAATTTTATTATGAATTAACACATTTATACTAAATAGTTTCAGGAAGACATTTGGGTGTTACATCCTCAGCTACAAATGAGTATGGTTTCAACCTGGCAATTTCTTCTTTGAAATTGGAAAAAAAAAAAAATTAATGAGAATATACTTTTAACAAAATATACTGACTTTAAGAGTCTCATATAGTTTCTCAACAAAAGTATACCGTGATGTGTACACGTGTTTATGTTGTATGGAAGTCTGATGGGCCCCAGACAAATTTAAAATATACTTCATAACTTAGAAAGAATTATAAAATAAATAAGTCTAAGCTAGATAAAATACAAATATAAATTATTCTTTTCAAATACTTGAAAAGATTACTAATATTTGATTCATTAATATTATTATGCATATACAAAGATGTAAATTGATTCTCTTTAATTTTGTGTGTTAAAGTGCTTTACAATTATTTCTGTAAGACCCTATGAGAAAAAAAATTTTTTTTTTTTTTAAGATTTTATTGGGGAATTGGGGGAGGGGAACAGCGTTGGGGAATTGGGGAAGGGGAACAGACAAGTTGCTGTCGTTTTGTTCTTCAGTCTAGTTGCGGAGGACGTTGCTTCACTGGCCCATGTTGGTATCATCATGGTGCTTTTCTCGGGTGAGGCAGATCTGCCGCCGGCCTCTGGATGGTGGCTCACCACAACTATTGGCAGCTCATGCTGGCTGCCAGCCACTCATGCCAGCTGCCGGCCACTCACTGTAGCCTATGGCAGCCCACTGCAGCAGGGGCTGCAGCCTTCACCGTCGCCGTGGCTCTTGCAGCCCAGTTCCAGGTGGAGCTGTTGTTAGCTGTAGAGGGCAGTGTCACTGGCCCTCATATGTGGGATCTGAACCGGGCCACTCTTAAACAAGCCAGCTCTTAAACAATGCGCCACTTGGCCAGCCCGAGAAAATATTTTAAAAAATCAAAAGATACTTTGTGACATTGCTGAATTTATTAAGTGCCTCATGAAATTTTTGGTGATACACAATATTATGGTATTTCATAATGTAAAAACTTCTCTATCATGAGAGCAATATTTGATGGTTTCCAGCATGAAAACAAAATGGCTATTAATGTCTTCTGTTGAGTTTAATTTTTGTGTTCTTATGCAGTAATAAGTGATGTTTCCACATATAATTTTTTTTTTGCTCTTCTATTCAAGATACTTTTGAACAGATTGTGGTACATTGCAGATTAATAAAAATAAAGTTGTCTTTGTATTGTGTCAACCATGACGGTTAGGAAAAAGCAGTGGGTAATTTTAGGATCTAAAAAAAGTGGTGAAAGGATGGAGTAAAAAAAATGGGCCATTTTCCAAGTCAGGAGAATCCAATCTTTTTTTGAGTACATGATTCTTGTTGGGCCAAAGACGGGGTAACAAATCCAAATATCTACATGCACCTGGCACTGTGTGAATTGTGCCAAGTACAAGTTCACAGGAAATGATGGGCTTGTGATCAACTAACTGGTGAGGGATGCCTACTTTAACGCAAGCAAACTGAGAAATTTTAAAAGCACTGTGAAGCCAAAGCCAACCCTTCTGAAGGCTGAATTTACCCAATGGAATTACTATTTAGCAACCCATGAAAGTTTAGTATTACTCTCCGTGTGGAAGTGTGCATGCTTGTATGTGTGTACATGTGTTTTCTTAGTTTCTAGCCATAAGTCCCTAAATAGATGGAGAGTGGAAGAGGAACCATAACTGGTTGAAACTTTCCACACTGGTGATTCCACTACATTTCAGAGAGAACGGTGGATTACTAATGGGGTAGAAATCTACCATACATAGCCTGTGGATACTTGAGTAGATTTTGGCTGACTAATAGTAACTTTCGATGAGGGCAAAATGAAGCATATGAATGATGCATGTTAAATTAGTGAATTATTTAAAATTTCCACCTACTCATTAGGACAATTACCCTTTTTTCAAAAACACACAAAAATGAATATGTAACTTTACTTGGGAAAGCTGAAAACTGTTTCTTTACTGTATTTCCATATTTATAACTCCAGCAAATAATTAATGTAACATTTGATTTCATGAAAAGTAATTCAATTTTATGATGTCTACACCAATTAAATTTATCAAGGCTCATAAATTGTGAGAATAGAATAAAACATAATAGTGTGTGAAATTTCAACTATCTAAAATGTTTCTATATAAGAGGATTTGTTTTTATATATTAACTCTTAATATTATTTTGTAATTTTATAATAAAACACTACTAGTTTTTAGTTTAAGAATTGAAACATAGATATAAACTTTGAACAGTTCTATGTAATACTAATAATATGTATTATTTGTTTAAAATATTATGGCTGCTCCTATTCATTTGGAGCCATTAATCCAGGAACTTGTTTGCTTTCAAGAAGACTAAAGAGCAAAGCTCTATATTTATAATAGAAAGAGAAGATAGCCATAGAATTAACATTTAATTCCCTAAACAATTATTGTCTCCCTAAACAATTAGTTCACATGCCTTTTCTAATGTCTCTAAATGAATGATTTTAAAATATGACTAATAAGTAAATGGGGAAACGACTACATTACTTAGGAATTTTATTAGGCTGTCAATTTAAATACTCATTCCTCAGGCAAAGTACAACTTCATATTTAAATAAATGTATATTAAACACTTTAAATTGATAGCACCAACTCTTCCCCAGGGTATGAATCATTTAGACTTTTCTAGTATACTGTTGTAAAGCACATTACATTATATTACACTACATTAATCTAATATATTAATATCTTTGATTACATATTCACCATTAAGAGTAGCAAAATTTTAATTTTTTCTGTTACATCTAAGAAAAAAGTATTGTCTCAATATCAGCTGTATCAATTATTTTTAAAACAACAAAATCTCTAAATTTGCTCATATATAGACCATTAGCCAATTAAATTTAATCATTTATTCACACAAGAATTCACAATCAAAATGCATGTGATTTTGTTCCCTGCCCTAGAGTTGTTAACTGATAAACTATTTTATCTTATTGTTATAACAGCTCCGTTTTGGACACATCAGAAAATTACTAGAGCAAACTGAAATGAGATATTTAATGACATATTGTTTTTTTCTCTTGAAAGCCCAGGTTTTAAAGCTTCAAATTATACTGAGCTGATTTGCTAGTTTCAAAGCTTGTCTGACACTAACATATTGAAGTCATAGGAATAGTATAGCACTAAACCATTCCCAGGGTGCAGGAATACATTTAAAAACTTTAATAACAACGAGGTTTTTACAACATGACAGATAACACCTACATATTATTAACTGATTAAGAAAATATATGAAAATGGCATTTAAACATGAACTATTCCCGTAACTGGAAGCAAATTGTTTTATTTTAACTTGCTATATTTGAGGATTGAGAAAAATTGCATTGTTTAAAATATTAACGTATCATTTTTCTGCTTGACCTTTTCAATATTTGGGCAGAGTGAATACTTAAAATGGATTGGAGGATTGTTTATCTCCTAATTTATCTAGATTATTTGTAATCAATAACATATTAATAGTATGTGAAAAAAAGATCACAAGAAATTACAGGTAAATGTTCAGAAATATTTTTAGTGAATTAAATTCCACCAACTTTATTTTGTAGACCTTTTCATGTTTATAAATAGATAATATCTCACCAAGTCTAGTAAGTGTTTACTTTGATTCTGACAGATAGCCAATTCTTCATTAATTAAATATGTCTACCCAAGTTGGTTTTTTAAAGACATACCAATGAATTCAAATTAGTTTGTGAAATGGTAGGCAAATCAAATTTTGATTCTCCTACTTTGAATATCCACTGTCTAGATTCTTCCCACCTGCTGTCATGTGTTAATTTTTTTTTTAAAAGCTTCATCTGTTTGCAAAAAAAAAAAAAGAAATTGGTGTTGTCTTGTGTTGTTTCATCCTTAAAGTGAAACCGTTTGCAAGAAAATTATAGGTCCCTAGTGTTGAGCTTCTTTGCATATTAATTTTGTTAGCCTTACCTCCTGTGGTCTTTAGTTCTAGAAGGCCTATTAGATAATACACAACATAAATTTTTTTCAGTGTATCTTTGAGCTAGTATACAATACATCTATTTTCTCTTAAAACTGAAATTTGCAGTACTAGTCACACATATTTCCCCCTAATTTACAAATAGAGATTTGTTCAATTAAGCAGGTTATGCATTGTAATAGTCAATAATATTTCTGTAACCCAAGTTCTGGAGAATATATATTAATTTTAAGTAAATACAAGTTTCGCAGTGTTCTAAACTATTTAATGTAATTCCATGAAATGAGAACTTTGAATAGAAGTCTGAAGTCAATAATTACCTTTTACTGTAAATAAGTATTACTTTAAACAAGTATATAAAAGCAAATCATTCATATATATTGGAAATACAATGATGCAAATAATCCATTTTAAGTGAAAATCGTCTCTTGCTAGTTACATA
Source organism: Aselliscus stoliczkanus (assembly GCA_033961575.1). NCBI lineage: Eukaryota > Metazoa > Chordata > Mammalia > Chiroptera > Hipposideridae > Aselliscus > Aselliscus stoliczkanus. The sequence continues at coordinate 107,207,971 of CM066729.1, forward strand.
AGCATATGAGGATACACTGAAAGGACACGTACTTATCAGTTTAAAAAATTCCAGATGTTACTTTTTTGATTTCTGTTTTATAACATTTCTTCAGGATCTCAAATTAGTTTACACTGTTTAGGTTGATCTTATTTGAATGATAATATATTGAGAATTCCTAAATTTAACCTAGAAGTATTGAAACAAATTTAAGAGATTAAATATTACAATAAAGAGGGAATATAGAGGATGAAACAGTGATTCAATTTGCCATTAGACCTCTGAAGTTAGACTAATTAAGAAGAAAGAATGTAGGGTGATTTTGAGGAAGCCTTTCCTTTTAAAAATTGGCACTGCATTTTTAGTTGGAAAACCAAATCTGTGCCTGTAAAGGCAAGATGAACACTGCATGTTGTTGAGAAGAGGCTCAGGGGCTTACACCCTGAGAATTTTATAAACTTTCAGGATTATTCTATTTTTTGGAATTGTTTTTGCTGTCACAGGAAGGAAGCAATAAAAACATTGTTACTGAAGTTTAAAAATACTTCTTCTGTAATATTGTTTAAAACAAATAGGTGAGGGCCGGCCGAGTGGCGTGGTGGTTAAGCGCTGGCTTGGGAAGCCAGAGGCCCTGGTTTGGTCCCACATACGAGGGCCAGTGACACTGCCCTAAAAAAAAAAAAAAAAAAAAAAAAAAGGTGTTAAAACAAATAGATGATGATTTGTATTAATGGAGAAAAGTTTTAACCAAAGATTCACCAGATTTTTACATTTGTGTGTGTGTATATATATATATATATATATATATATATATATATATATATTTTTTTTTTTTTTTTTTTTTTTAAAGATTTTACTGGGGAATTCGAGGAGGGGAACAGCGTTGGGGAATTGGGGAAGGGGAACAGACAAGTTGCTGTCGTTTTGTTCTTCAGTCTAGTTGCGGAGGTTGTTGCTTCACTGGCCCATGTTGGTTTCGTCATTGCGCTCTTCCTGGATGAGGCAGATTGGTCGCCGGCCTCTGGATGTCGCTCACCGTGGCTATTGGCAGCTCGTGCTGGCTGCCAGCTGCTCACGCTGGCTGCTGGCCACTCACTGTAGCCTATGGCAGCCCACTGCAGCAGGGGCTGCAGCCTACATCGTCGCCGGGGCTCACACAGCCCAGCTCCAAATGGAGCTGCCATTAGCTGTAGAGGGCACTGTCACTGGCCCTCATATGTGGGATCCAAACCAGGACCGCTGGCATCCCAAAACCAGCTCTTAATCAATTCACCCCTCAGCTGGCCCACGTTTGTATATTTTTTAACATTATGAACTTATGGATATATAAAGGTATAAGGCTAAGGAGAAAGCAAAGTGCTTTATTATTAAAAATGATCTATCCAATATTGACCATTTAAAAAACCTGTGGATTTATTACTAATAAAAATCTCTTCAAACTTTTGGAACTTTTCAAGAGTTAACACTCTATGTAGTCTAAATAAGTCAAAGTGAAAGGAAAAGTAAAAATGACTTGGTGACATAACCTCCTCATCTGAATCTAAGATTATGTTACCATTATCTTTTCAATGTATTTGTAAATGTGTTATAATGAAGTAAACATTAAAATGGATTTCACAATATATGAAATCTCATTTTAAAAATCCAACAAAATATTTTGATGGGGACCAGGAAACCCTCACTTCTATATCTGTGCTTTTTTCAAGATGGATAATCTTGGGTAGAAAAATCACAGAACATATACATTTCAGAGATAAACTAAAACATAGAACACAGAACTATGTTTAAATGACATTCTTATTTTAATTAGGCATTACATTTTAAGGCAAATATGGATCAAACACCTGAGGAATAAAAATTACCACACTTTTGGCTCTAAACTTTTAATAGGTTTTTTTCTTGCTATCAAAATATGCTTTGTTTTTCATTACAAAGCTTATGGATATTAAAGTTATAATAGCAGTTTAATAATGTGTTCTTTTATGCTCCCTAATTTTATTGCTTTGTTTATATAACTACTGTAGAAAACATTATCCAGAGAAATTATTTTAACCTTTATGTATCTGATCGAAGTATAGAAGTCTGAAAGCAGGCCCAACTTTATGAAGAGTAGTCTTAGGAATGTTGTGTAGGTTTATTTTGTGACAGAACAACAGCAATGTTGGAGGAGTAAGTTAGAGAGGCAGTGACCACAGTCCCCACTACTTTGACTTCTTCCACTTGTAATACTTCGAAGAAGCAAATAATTTTGCAACTCTAAATGAATCTCAATTCCTGAATTCCTTTGCTCTTATTGATCCTAACACTGGGGAAAATGCGTGAAGTATGTGATATGATCTGATGTTATGTATTAATAACTAATGGGTATAGTTTTGATACATAGAAAGAAACCTTAGCAAATAAATACTTTTGTAAAAATTAAAATATTTTTCTTTAAAATTGCCCAGTTTAGTTCAGTTATTTGCCACACTCAACCATATGCTTCTTAGTTCTTTATCCTATGAAACCCAATTTTCTGCATCTATCAATTTACCGCAAATTTTACAAAAACTCTGATACTCTGATCCTTGTTTGGGCTACTTCTCATATGTCATGACCATTCCTAACTGTTTTCATTATGTACAATGTGTTCTACAATTTCTCTCATTTACTCTTTCCAAAACTAAGTGTTCCTCAATGCCCAATTCAAGCCACTCTTTGCTATCCATCTTTCCTTTCTCCTCGGTGGATACAGATGTTATATCTATTTGTATGGTGCTTTGTGGTGTTGGGTAGCTGTTTTATTTATTCGTATGTTATCTCCTCAATTTAAATGCATGTTTCTTGATAACAGCCTGGTCATAGACTCTCTAAATAACAAAACTTGGTTTAAAAATAAAACCCTGTATTTCCTATTTCATTGTTCAGTGTTATTGTCACTTTATCGTGATCTATAATATTATGGTGACAACAAAAATGGTGTGTTCTTTTGAACACGTTTAACTAATTCATTCATATTTAATTGCAACATATCCAATCAAAATAAAAATGTGACAGCATGCTTATATGTCAAGGAAGCTAAATTCCTTCATGTATGTATGTGGCAGCTGCTAAAAGTTTACCAAGTGTTCTTAAAGTAAGTTCAATAAACTTGAATAAACCTATTTCTTTATTATTGCCACAGTATTTAGCAGAAGTCTGGACATAAAAAGTAAATGTTTAAAAGATCATTAATGCCAGTGTGATATTAGTTCATTTTATGATATCTTATTAGCTTGTATTTTACTTGATTATATAAACTAAGAAATACTAGATTGCTTATCTCAATCTTAATCATGTATATATACTTGGTTTATCTTTATATAGCATATTTATGTATTTCAGGCTTGTTTAAAAATCATTAGGTATGTATTGGTATGGAATATTATTAGTATTATATAAAAATGAATTTGCTAAGTTCGTAATTTATCTTATAGAAAATATAAAATAATGTTGATATTTCTATCCTTAAAGTTAGTATAAATCAAATCATGCTTTACTGAATATATTTACATTAGACCTTTTTTCTTTTAAAATATGAATGAATAAATATAAACAGCTTTTTTATATCTAACAATAATATTATCTAACAATAATTTATTAGAAGTATATTTTTATTTTATACTGTGTGGATATTATAATTTTAAGTGAGGAAAGTCTTAACAATTAAATATATTTTTAATATATTTGTATTATTCTTGGAGTTTAAAAGGTATGTTTCAAAACTTTTTTTTCTGTTTCTCATTATAACCATCTCAAAATATAATTAATTTCCATAGACTAGAAAAGCTGTCAGTGCTTTTTACATTTTTTAAACAAAGAGATCCTATTCCCTTCCTAATGTAAGGATTAAACAAAAGAAACATCGATGTTGCAATCAGGAAATGGAAAAATGCAGGAAATGAGATAGATGCCATGCAGAAAAAGAAACAGCTAACAGCAGATGTTGTTCAATAAAACATCCACTCAGTCAGGAGTGTCCACATGAGGCTACTCTCTCCCCCAAGCAATATACTTCCACTAAAAACATGTTTGTCTGTCACATATTGCTCTCAATCCTCACTTGATCAAATTGTTCTTGGGTTTTTAAGTGACTAGAATGTGTTTTTAAGTTGCTTTCAGGTTTTGAGTCTTAAACACATTTCACATATTGAACAATTAAGATGAACAATTAAGATTCGTAGTGATAAAATATTTCTAATTGGTCTGTGATGTTTTATTTTTAATTTATTATATATATTTAATGTATGTACTGAAAATGATGTCAAATATTAATTTTGTGAGCTTTGAAATAGTAAATGGAGTTTTACCATCACATCTATTCTTGGCCATATTATACACAAAATTGTTTTAAATATGTGACAGAAAAATAATTCCATTTGTTAAGCTGAAAAAATGAAGAGTTTTTCATATGTTATTTAATAACATTAGGTTTTCTGCATGTACTGGTGTGGAAGTATCATTGCAGGTTGTCTAGATTAGGGAGAAAGGAAGCATAAAGAGGTATAACTGTACCCTCCTTTAATTTTCCACTTACATCTCTAGGAAATTTGTTTTATGGAATAATGTAGAATAGTATGTACCTTCTTCCCACACTACTACAAATATCTCAAATATCACAAAGGACATGCTTTCCTAAATTGTATGCTTTATTTTAATATTTTTGCTGTTATGTATGTATGTATTTCATCTCCCCCCTTTTAAAAATTTTCAATTAAAGTTGACAATTCAATATTATTTTATATTAAATCAGGTGCACAGCATGTGGTTAGACATTTATATAATTTAAGTAATGATACCCCTGTCTAATCTAGTACTTACCTGGCAGTATACAGAGTTATTACCATATCATTGACTATATTCCCTGTACTTTACTTTACATCCCCATGACTATTTTGTAACTACCAACTTGTATTTCTTAATGTCTTCACCTTTTTCACCCTGCCACCGCACCCCCTCCCATCTATCACCCCAATAAATCTAGTATCCATCTGACACCATACATAGTTATTACAATATAATTGACTGTATTCCTTATGCTATACTCTACATCCCTGTGACTACTTTGAAACTAACAACCAATTTGTACTTCTTAGTCCCTTCCCCTTTTTTACTCACCCCAAACTCCTCCTCCCATCTGGTAACCATCAAAATGTTCTCTGTATTTATGAGATTGTTTCTGTTTTGTTTGTTTATTTTGTTCTTCAGATTCTACTTATAAGTGAAATCATATGACATTTGTCTTTCTCTGTCTGACTTACTACACTCAGCACAATGTCCTCTAGGTCCATCCATGTTGTTGCAGATGACAAGGTTTCATTCTTTTGTTATAGCTGAAAAATATTCCATTGTATATATGTATCACCTCCTCTTTAACCATTCATCCATTCAGGAACACCCAGGCTGCCTCCACATCTTAGCCATTGTAAACAATGCTGCAATGAACATATGGTGCACACATCCCCTCAAAATAGCATTTTGGTTTTCTTCCAATAAATACCCGGAGTGGGATACTGGGTCCTTCTTTGTGTCTTATTATATATAATGTTTGTTTTAAAGACTATTTTGTCTGGTGTAAGTATTGCTACCCAAGCTTCCCTCTTGCCCCCGCCAAATTGTATGCTTTAATAAGACATTAATGTAACAGAAGATCTGTATAACGCATGTTACACACATGAACTAATGTTTGATATTAAGACTTCTTACAGTTACTGAGAAACTCCAGCTGACTTTTGTTTGCCAAAATAACTCCTCTCTTTCCTTGCATACAAAAGCCAAAAGCTTATATTTCTTAAGCTGACATTTGACAACCTGGAACTCTGATGTAATCCAAAAATAAACTCTGAAGGTCAATGGCTTGGAGTAACATAAAGATGAAGGCATGTGAAAGCCATAGGTATGAGCAGAAGGGAGGTGTCCAGAGGAAGAGCACACCACACACACTGCTCACTTTGCAGTGAGACCGGCCCTGAATGTGGCATCCGAGAGACACCAGCTCTTGGTCCTCAGGGAAGTGTAGTCTATCACCTTACACCAGTGTTTACAGTTTCAAGAAGAAGGTAGAGCTCCTGAATCACATGAATATGGAAATCTATTATTAAGTTTTAATAAGGAAGAAAAGGGAATGGAGCAGGCCTGTAAACATTTGTATGCAGAAATAACTAAAGCATGAAATTAACTCTAAGTTAGACTGAGTTTGATATTTGTCCTTGAAGGTATATGGGTCCTGAAACCTGAAATATCTCCGGAAACTGTGGAGACTGTCAGACCATTAGTGGTTTGATGGTAAAACTAAGGCCAAAGAGGTAACACTTATTTTCGGTTGCTTAGAAGATCAGGGGGAGCCAGATGAGCTTAACTCTGAACAGGTTTGGAGTACTCCTGAGGTTGGAAAAAAAAAAAAAAGAATTGTGGACCAAGAACCAAAAGGCCACATAGTCTAGAATGAAACTGGCATAACCCCAATCTGGACCCTTGAAGCATTATCAGGGCCATGGATGAAAACAACCTATTTTTTGAGGTCAACTCTCCACAATATATGTGGCAATTTCATTTTCTTTTAATTATTATTTCATCAAATTTGGGTTACTTGACACTTCAAATTAACACTATTTTTGAATACCTACTATGCGCACAGGTCTAAGGTAATCACAGGGAGATCTAAAGATATACATGCCATAAACTTTGCTCCACTTAATATGTAGTTGGAAAGATAGAAAAAGTTTTAAAACAATATAAACAATACATAGTAAAATCAAAATACCACAGAAATTGCAAGGTAGCACATGATAAGTTCGGAAATCAATAAACTCTTCATGGTTTGTATTTTGTGGCCTTCATAGCACTCTGACTACTAACAAGAAAAATGTATGTGTATTCTATGTGTTAAAAGACTAAAATATTAGGTTGGCATTCAGAGATTGGGGCCATGGTTTTTGATTGATTGTTGCGCCTGACTATTCATTTATAGCAATGTAAAAAACTGGCAGGGTCGGCTGAGTGGCTCATTGGTTAGGAGTTGGCTTGGGAGTCTAGCTCTGAGCAGCAGGGCCCCGGTTCAGATCCCACATGTGAGGGCCAGTGATGCTGCGCCCTCTACAGCTAAGATGGTGAACAACAGCTTGACTTAGATCTGGGCTGCCCTGAGTCGCAGGCGACAGCATCGACTGCTGTGGGGCTGGCTGGCAGCTGACGTTTGCTTTCGTGAGCTGCCGTGAGCCACTGTGAGTGGCTGTCCAATGGTTGGTGAGTGACTGCCTCACTCGGGAAGAGCTCAATGATAACACCAACATGGGCCAGTGAAGTGACGTCCTCCACAACTAGACTGAAGAACAAAAGGACAGCAACTTGTCTGTTCCCTTTCCTGGAATCCCCAATGCTGTTTCCATCTCCAACTCCCAATAAAATCTTTAAAACAAACAAACAAACAAACAAACAAAAACTTTGGCAGATGTATAGTTTGTGTTTGCAATCATTAATTTATTCACTGAACAAAAGTTTTTTGAGTGCTTACAATCGGAATGGAAATGGAAAACATGTTTCCTCCTTCCTGGAACTTGCTGTCTGGTAGAGAAGACAGATGTGGACCAGTTAATTTCAAGTATATTCAGTGTTACAAAAGGATATGTACACAGAGTCATGTAAGTATATGCCAAGACCTAATCTATTCTGAAAGTGTTAGAGGAAAAAAAATGCTTTTTAAATTAAGAGCAAATAGTAGGTAACTTTGAGTTAGGCAAATGGAGGCAGAGAGAAGTAAATGGATTTGAAGGATACGTAAGAGACATAAAATGACAATATTCATCAACTAATCGCATGCTTTAAAGGTGGTAAATGAGAGGGAGGGGAGAAGCATGATACCCAGTCCTCTGGCTTGAGTAATTAGATGGGCGACAGTTTTGTATTTACAAGATAAAGAGCCTAGGGAGGGGACTTCCGGTAAAATGGCACAATAGACAGATGCTGAGCTAACTACCTCCCAGGATCACACCAAAATTACAAACAAATTATACAGCATTCATCCCTGAAGGTCCCCGGAACACTGGAGGAACAGAACCACTAAACGAAGAACATAAAGAGGAGGCCACGTCGGGTCTGGTAGGATGGGCGGAGACGAGAGAGGGCAAACCCCGTGAGGGAGGTCCCAGCTATGGAGAGGCTTCTCTGGTTGGGGGAGAGACCCTCCGGCTGCACACCAAGCTCACCAGCCCAGAGTTCCTTTGCTGGGAAGAGGAGTTCTAATACAGCCGACAGTAAATTAGTGAGGACTCTCTTTGCTCAGCTTGGTGAGGCTAAGAGCGGCTGGAGAATCAGTGGGGCCGGCGCCCGGGCTTGCTCGCCGATGAGCACTTACCTGGTTCCTGGTGGAGGGAGTGGCTGTGTGAGCTGGTCCCGGGAGCCTGCGGGGATGGACTGAACTGAGCACCTTTGGTGCAAAGGCTGGAGGTTTTTGAACTGTTGTTCCTGTGGTGCGGAGCCTGCACGCGAGTGGTGTAGGGAGAGCGCCATTTTGTCGGGCTTGGGCCCTGCCACGAAGGATCAGGTCCGAGACCTCATTGGTCTGGTGGAATTGGCGCAGAAGTACGTGTGTGCTTGTGTGCGCGCGCCTGCAGCCTTGGATCCCCACCCTCTGCCCGGCTTATACTGCGTTGCCAGGGAAACGCAGGGAGGGTGCCCTCCAGCTCCAACAGGCTGCTCACTGAGACCCAGGAGTGCGCGAGCCCCCTTGGATCCCTACCCTCTGCTCGGCTTGTGCTGCATGGCCAGGGAAACGCCTAGTGGGAGTGATCTGGCTCCAACAGGCTGCTCACTGAGACGTGGGAGTGCACAAGCCGCCTCAGGTCCCCTCTCTCTGCACTGTGCTTGCAGAGTTGCCAGGTTGGTGATTGGTTGTTGGGCTGCTCGGCCTGATCTGCAAGCGGCTGATTGGGACAGGCTGAGACTGGGAGTTTTCCTGGGAGTGTTGGGCCGTGAGCTGTGTGCCTGTGTAATCCAGCCAGGGCTCTCCTGGTGATCTATCTAATACATCAAAGCAATCCCAGAGCGACAGCCAGAATGGGGAAACAAAGAAACATGTCACAAGTAAAAGATCAGAAGAAACCTCCAGAAATGGAACCAAATGAAACAGAGGGATCCAACCTTTCAGAGACAGAGTTTAGAGCACTGATGATAAGAATGTTTAAGGAACTTAGCGAGTACATAAAGAAGGATAGGGAAACCATAAAATACAATCTGTTAGAACTAAAGAATACAATAACTGAAATGAAGAACACACTCGAAGGCATCACCAGTAGAGAGGATGAAGCAGAGGAGCAGATCAGCAATTTGGAAGATAAAATAGCAGAACTCACCCAGTTGGCACAGCAAAAAGACCAAAGAATAAAAAACAATGAAAATAGTTTAAGAGCCCTATGGGACAAGGTGAAACGCAACCACCTTCGAATCATAGGGATACCAGAAGGAGAAGAGAAGATACAAGGGGTCAAAAATGTATTTGAAAAAATAATGACTGAAGACTTTCCTACCCTGGTGAAGGAAATCAACATATATGCCCAGGAAGTTCAGAGGGTTCCAAACAAGCTGAACCCAAACAGGTCCACCCCAAGACACATCATAGTTAAAATGGCAAAGGTTAAAGACAGAGACAGAATCCCAGAGGCTGCAAGAGAAAGACAACAGGTTACATACAAAAGAACTCCTGTTAGACTAACAGCTGACTTGTCTACAGAAACCCTGCAGGCCAGAAGGGAGTGGCAGGAGATATTCAAAGTGACACAACATAAAGGCCTACAACCATGATTGCTCTACCCAGCACGGCTATCACTTAAAATTGAAGGAGAAATAAAGAGCTTCTCAGAAAAGAATAAGCTTAAGGAATTCATTACCACCAAGCCAGCATTGCAAGAAATGTTAAAAGGGCTTTTTTATTTTTTTTATTTTATTTATTTATTTATTTATTTTTTTTCATTAGTTTCAGGTGTACAACACAGTGCAATAGTTACACATTTTACCCCTCAAAGTGATAACCCCCCACCCCCAATATACCACCCCACTCCCCCCCCATATCATATATATCTATTACTCTTCCTCTGACTTCCACAGTATAATCCACATCTAAAAGGGCTTTTTTAAACAAAAGAAAGGGGTAAACAAGCTAACCCAGACAAACAATTTAAGAAGACTGAAGTCATATAAAGCAGATATAAAGGAAAAACTGATGGTTGCTGCCTGGGATGGAGTGGGGAAGAGGGAGATGGGGAAGGTTTTGGACAGTGTATGTGGGACTACAATGTTGCCGCAGGGATATGGGGGCAGTTCTGGGAATGTAATTGTTAATGTTGTGAAAAGACTATTATGTTGCGAGAAATAAGTCAGTTGGAGAAGGACAGGTACCACGTGATCTCACTTGTGTGTGGAGTCTGAAGAGCTGAGTGAACGATCAAAGTAAACAGACTTGTAGATGTAGAGGAAAAACTGAGGGTGGCTAGTTGGGAGGGGGGTGGGGATGGCGGGGAAGGGGAAGGGATTAGACAGCATAAATAGACAACTACAATATTGCCACAGGGATATGAAACACATTTCGGGGAATATAATAATGTTGTAAAAATTTTGTGGCGTGTCAGATAGTCACATGTCTTTTTAGGGAGACCACTTCATGGATGGAGTAGAGGCTTGATCACTGCACTGTACACCTGAAGCTGATGTTGTATAGTATTGTATGCCAACTGCAACTGAATATCTGGATGGTCACGGGATGTGGAGTATGCTGTGGAGGGGAGTCAGGGGAGTTGTGATGGATATGTATGATATGTGGGGGGAGTGGGGTGGCGAACTGGGGAGGGGGTTTTCACTTTGGGGGGTAAAGAGTATAACTATTGCATTGTGTTGTACACCTGAGACTAATAAAAAATAAATAAATAAATAAAATATGGCACTATAGATTTAAAAAAAAAAAAGAGCCTAGGGAGACTATCAAGTTTGGAGTAAGGAGGTGGCAATGAAGGAAAAGGGATAATGCATTACTTAACTGAGATGTGAAATTTCCAAGTAGTAATAGCAAGTAGGTGGTTAATTATTTGGATATTGTGGTCACAAACTGGTTTGGGTTGGATATACATGCTTGGGATCTTCGGTACATAGTGTGGAGGTCCAAAGAATGACATCAATGAAGAAGAGAGAGGCAGCAAGACAGCAAGAAAGGGACAGAGGAAAAGGAAGGGAAAGTTTTGGAGAAGGAAATGCTCAGCCATAGTAATACTCAGAAAGGCCAAATAAGAATTGAAAAGACTCTGCATTGCTTAATATACAGTTCTTCCAGTTATCCATTGTAACCAATTACCCAAGACTTAGTGGTTTAAAGCAATAGCTTATTATCTTTCATGATTTTGGGGTGGATTGAGCTCAGTTGCTCAGTCAGATAGTTGCTGAGCCTGGAAGCATCTGAAGACTCATTAGTCAGAGCAGCACAGATATCTTCTTCTCTCACATGTCTGATTCCTCAGTGCTACACTACATGGACTTTCTCCTACAGAGAACCCTACACCTCTTAGATGGCGGCTCTGAAAAGGAAAGCAGAAACTGGCAGGCTAGCAAAGGACTATACTTAGACATGATACAATATTACTTTTGCTCTCATAGGGCTGCCTAGATGCATGGGGTGGGGGTGTGTGAAAAAATATGTTCCTCTTGATGAGGGAGTAATAAGGTCTTGATGAGGGCGTAACAAGGTCTTACTGGAGAAGAATGTGGGTGATTGGAGGCATTGTGGCTATCTTTTGAAAGTATGTTCTGTTATGTGTTAATGATTACAGTCATCATTTTTTTTGCATATTGCATATACTGTGATGTAGTAGGAGCTTTATATACATTATCTTCACAGCTTACTACAAAGTGCTTAAGGTAGATATTGTTATCCTCATATTACTAGGTGAGAAGACAAGCTCAATGTGGCCAAAAGGTGTCACAGCTAAGAACACAGCAAATTCCCACTCATGATTTTTTTCACATTTAGTAGATCCTAGACTCATGGTATTGTCTATAATTATTATTCTTTTTTATTTTTTTAAAAGATTTTATTGAGGAATTGGGGGAAGGGAACAGCGTTGGGGAATCAGGGAAGGGGAACAGACAAGTTGCTTCACTGGCCCATGTTGGTATCTCATTGCGCTCTTCCCGGATGAGGCAGGTCGGTCTCTGGCCTCTGGATGTCGCTCACTGCAGCTATTGGCAGCTCACGCTGGCTGCCAGCTGCTCACGCTGGCTGCTGGCCACTCACTGTAGCCTGTGGCAGCCCACTGCATCAGGGGCTGCAGCCTACACCGTTGCCGGGGCTTGCAGCCCAGCTGCAGGTGAAGCTGTTGTTAGCTGTAAAGGGCAGTGTCACTGGCCCTCATATGTGGGATCTGAACTGGGTCCACTGGCATCCCAAGCTAGCTCTTAACCAATGTGCCACTCGGCCAGCCCTGTCTATAATTATTTTAAAGTGATTATTAGTAAGAAATTCTTGTCCCATTTTCAGTGGGAAACATTTATGAGGGACGAAGAGGAAGTGGAGGAGGAAAGGAGGGGAGAGAAAGTTAGAAGAAAGAAATGGAAGTTACATGAAGATAGTAACTTTCCAATCATGTTTACTCCCATATCTCTAGGGCCTAAGCTGGTGCTCAATAAACATTTGTTAAATGATTTTTAAAAAGTATTTAACTAGTTTCCATTTTTGACAATTATAATTAATACTGCAAATAATACCTCTATCTATATATATGCAATTTTCCTTAAAATATTGCATTATGAAAATTAACTTATATGTCATAATTGCTACCACTACCACCACCTTCATCACAGCTAACTCCTGGTACCATTAAGATACAGTTCTTATCCTCAAAATGCTCATTGCTTCAAAGAAAGTGAAAAAACATGAGGACAATAAGAGTCCTTTAAATGTTGTTATCATTCTATAATACAAAGTTTACAAACCAAAGACCAAATGTATATGCAAAAAGATGAGGAATGTATCATAAAAGTTCTGTGTTTAAAACGAAGCTGGGGAAAATCTTCTGGTTAGTATGAGATCATTTCATAGGATTTCACTGGTTTCTTTGAGTAAGAAAGAACTTATTTGTATAAGGAAGACACAGTGGTCATCCCTGCGCTCCATTTTTGCTGAGATTCCAGGAGGGCAAGAATGAAGAGAGACCACAGATACAAGGAATTGTTGGAGAACACTCAGCGTTTGTGAACAAAAGTTCCCTTTTTAGCTTCAGTGCCAGCAGGTAGGACCTTTTGAATGTTGCCCTTTTCCTTTTTCAGCTCTTCCCATTTTGCTCTTCTGTGTGATCTTGTACCTCCTGAACGTGACAGCCACTGTGCAGGCACCTACAGTCTGAGCTAAACTCAGTGAAATGTGTGGAGGGATTGCTTGTAAAATCCCGGTGATTTAGAGCCTACCAAACCTTCCACTGCTTCTACGAGGACACATGGTTGTGAACAAGTACAATGGACCTATAAAGAGTGGACATAGATGAAGCACCTATGATACTGCTCCACAATGAGGGTTAACCTCATTATCACCGATAATTTATAAAAGACTTTAATAGTTAGTAATGACAAGCCTGAGTTTTTAAAACCACAGACTTCAATGGAAAGCCTATCATTTGGGTCTTCATAAAGCCGTCAGTGTATTTTTATACTGGTGAGATCTGGTCAAAGGAATTTAGTGGACTCCGGTTTCAATATAAACTAATACCATAATGCTTTCAACAACAACAAACAAACAAACAAACAAAAACTAGCATAATTTGATGATTCTTTTTATTAGAAGGTAAAAGTACAGTGCCTGGAATAAAGAAATAAATAGAGTCACTATACCCGTTCTGATTATACCACAACTGTGGTACTGAATTTAGTTCTAAGCATCGTATTTATAAGAAGGCAAGTGGTATAATGACTGAAAATGATTTCAAATGATAAATGTTAGAAGTTACTGGGGAAGAGACAGGAAAGGAAAAATTAAAAGGAAAAGACATAATATCAAAAGTTTCCAAGAGTTATGTGGTGGGCAAATCAAGGTTCAGCAATGTAGATTAATTTCCTTGTCTGCTAGTGAGAAAACTGTATTCATTCATTCATTCATTCATTTATTCATTCATTGAATAGTTTTTGAGTGCCACTATGTGCCAAGCATTGTATTGGGTACTGTAGATATGGGAGTGAACAAAATATAATAATTTCCATCTTCATGGAGCTCTCATTGCTGTTTTTGTTTCTTGAAATTTAAATGTTCAGAGGAGCTTGTCATCTTTAATTTTAACTTGAGCTAAAAATCTCAGTAATATTTTAGCGATGGCAATAATAGGCTACAAAAATACTGCAGAATCTCTTTCCTTGGAGTTTTAGTTTCCTGCTATGCAGACATTTCATCGGCCTTTAAAATTAAAGACAACATAGTACACATGATTCCATCATCTGGATAAGTAACTACGAAAAAGCCCCCAAACAAACACAAAATACATTGTTAACTACTCAAAAAGGGCTAACAAAAATATTGAGTCTGTAGAGGTTCATCTGACAGTGGACAGTTCACCTTTCTCAAACTTTGATTTCAACTTTCACATGTGTGTTCCCACCATGGGTTGTATGGGTCAGTGGACTGAAACCACACGGTGTGTGAAGTACTTCATATCATCAAAGGGCGTCTGGAGGATGCTCAAGGTTATTGGGAATTCCATTCTTGAACATTTAATTGGGCATTGAGAGTTCCTTCTAAGACACCTAGATTCAGTAAGGTATCATTTTTATCAATATGAACTAAAACTGCTTATTACATTAACATTCTCCCTTTTCTCAAATAAAATGTCAGGAATGAGTAGCACTCACACAGTTTCCCCATTTAATATGTGAGTGGGAGTAGACTTACAAACAATCATATACACCTTTGTAAATAATACAAAACAAAAGCAAGTTATACAAGTATGGTCTCAAAGTAGTTTTCTGTAGAACACAGATGTTTAGTTATATTGCAGCATTATACTTAAGTGAAGCACATTTGAAGTATTCTATTCCTATTTTGAAGAACATTTCCTCTGCCCGAAGTTGTTTTCTCTTTGTGTCTCATAAGAAAAATCACGAAGTATTCTGTTGGATGTGAGAGCACTGAAGCTGAGAAAGGTGGAGTGACTTTTCTGAAGTCACATAGCTAATAAGTGGATGATTCAGGATTTAAATGTGTGATTTTTCTGACTAGACTCCCCTAAAGTTTCATTTACCTTTTTTTAAAACTTTTATTATTATTATTATTATTATTATTATTGTTATTAGTTACAGATGTACAAAACAATGCAATATCATTTACCTTTTGATTGCCCTCTGTTTTTTTGTTTCCTTGGCTGTCCTGACCTAATTTAGTTTTCAAAGGTGTTTTTTTTTTTTCCTGTGCATTAGCATTAAGTTAGATAATAGAACAAAGAGAATATTTTCTAGAGTGGAACTGCACTGCACACATAGTCGCTGACAGGTTCTCCTGAGGAAAAGGAATTCAAAAGGGCTAGGTCTTCAAACAAACAAACAAACAAACAAACAAACAGCTGCCTACACAAGCTTGCCTTTTAATTGCTCTTACTCTTTTCATTATTTTCTGGAGGAGGTACAACTATTTAATTTCTTACAGTTCAGACATTTTTGAAGGAGAAAACATGATCCATGTAGAAATATGGGAGTGATGCTTCCTCTGTTAAAACGTGGTACTAGTTTTTACTTGAGTTGTTGAGAACTTAGGCAGCAGCCAAATTGAGAAAGAGCATGTCATCAGTACCCAAGAAGCCCATGTTGTGGCCTCTTTCAGCCTCATGCCCTACAAGGATCATCACTATCCTGACACCATAGATTACTGTTGCCTGGTTTCCGATTTCAGATAAATGGATGTGCAGTAGGTATGTGCATGATGTTTTCATTCAACATTATCTATGTGAGATGTTTCCATTTTTGTTATGGTTTATAGTTTGTTCATTTTCATTGCTGTGTAGTATTCTATTGAGTGAATATATTATAACTTATTTATGTTTCCTGCTCTTGATGGACATATTGGTAGTTTTCACTTTGGGGTTATTACATATGATACTGCTATTAACATTCTTATTCATGTATTTTGATATATATATATATATATATATATATATATATATATATATATATTTCTGTTGGATAAATACCTAAGACTGATATTGTCCAATACATTTGGAATGGTCACTCTAATTTTGGTATACACAAAAGGAAGAAAGGTCTTTGCATAAAAAGATATTTCTTTCTATATATTTTTTAATTGTTCCATGGGCATATAAAAATGACCTTTATTAAGCTTTTCTGACAAATCAAGAAAAAATAAGGAAAAACCAATATAGATTGCTCATATTATCTATCACTTAGAGATATCACATTTAATGTTTTCTTAGTCTTTTACTATGTGATATGCATTGCATATTTACATAGTGAATATTATATATACTCAGCTTACTTGTTTTATTTAACAATATATTATTAAAATAATCTCATGCCGGGGCGGCTGAGTGGCGCGGTGGTTAAGCACTGGCTTAGGAAGCCAGTGGCCCCGGTTCATTCCCACATATGAGCACCAGTAACACTGCCCTCAAAATAAATAAATAAATAAATAAATAAATAAATAAATAAATAAATAAAATAAAATAATCTCATGCCATAAAAAGAAGGATTATTTGGAATAGTGGGATAAAGGCAGCCAGTGGTGTTAGGGAAGCCAAGGATGGATGTTTTAAGATACAGTAGTCAAACAATGGAGTGAGGCCAAGAAAGGAAATATTTAAAAGAGTATGTGGGATTTAGCAACACAATGATTGGTGAGCCTCGTATGATGATTTTAGTGAAATAATGGACTAGAAGCCAGATTTCAGTGTCCTGACTAGTGCATGAGAAGTGAGAAAGAAGAGACTGAATGCTCACTAAATTTTTGAGAAATTGACTGATGCTTAGAAAGAATTACAGAAGGATGCTTATTTTAAGACCTTCCCTCCCCTCCACTCCCCTCTGCCCTCCTCTCTCTATCTCTTTCCTCCTCTCTCCTCCCCTCCTCTTTCCTCCCCTCATTCTTTTTCCATTTCCTTTTTCCTTTCCAATTCTCTTTTCCTTCCCTCCCCTTTATTTTCCTTTGCTTTTCATTAGCTTTTTGCTTTTATATGAAATAATTTTACTCCGTTTGCATTTTTTTCTTGGATGCAATTTTCTATCTTTACTGCCACCAAATGGTCTCGATCTCCATAATCTCTTGTCTGAATTGGGTGCATTTGTGTCCTAAACACATTAATTCTTATTTCCCATCATGACCTTGTTGTACTTCAGCAAGAGAAAGGTGAATAGAGAACAGAGTTGTTTAAGAGAGTTTTCTGGACCCATGGTTGTAAATGGAGTTTGGTTGTAAAATTATTCCAATATAAATGTAGGCTGAGACATTAAGTAAGTTTAGATCATGTCAGCTGATGCCTTCAGAACTGCAAACCCCATTGGCCATATATCTCCTTACCCACTCCACAACCAAGATGGCAGCAAAATTTTTTCAAGGTACCTCTTAAAAAATCTTTACCCAGGGTTTGGAGGGAATGATGTTGGTTCAGAGAAGCTTTGAGGAAACAAACTCAGTGCTTCTATTTTATTTATGTTTTTATTCTTCTTAAAAAGTAATCCATATGCATAATAGAAGCATGTTGTGTATTACTAGGTATACCATCTTATTGGATGGTCTGACCAATAAAATAATTTTCATCATTTGGATCTTTGATTCAGTTTTGGGCTTTTAATTATTATGTAGCAGTGCCTAGGGTGCCAGAGGGAGTCTAATGGAGGTAGGTGATGAATAGAAAATGAAATGTACATATTTCATGGATGTGTCCTGACACAAACCGGCAAGGGTTTCCCTGTTCCTCACATCTTGTCAGTAAATAAATAAGGTTAAAAGGCAGAATTTGATGTGTTTTTCTTGTTCATATTTATCTAGAATTCTATAATCTCTCTCCTTGAAGTTGCACATTTTATTAGATGTACAATGATAAATTTGCTCAATATTAAACAGTATAATTCTCATAAGAATTAGATATATTGAAGTCATTTTTAGGGGAGATTTAATAATGAGGTATATTGAGGGGCTTTCATGCTTTTAAATGTAAAATCCATTTGAACACTAGGAACTAGCTTATATTGAAGAATTATAATGAATAACAAATTACACTTGTCAAAATAATTGAAAGTGTAAACATATATTGATTTGATAGTCCTTTGCTATATTTGTATTTTTTTGTGTGTGTGTTTCATTCTGACCCTCAAGGGTTGGTGCACAGTTACATAGAGATATTTTATTTTTGCTACTAGAAACCAAAAGATTTTATTTTATGAAAGAAAAAAATGAAAGAATGTTGTATTAGCGTCTTGTTGCTTCTTTAACAAATAACTGCAACCTGGGTGGCTTAAAACAACATAAATTTATCCTTTCCCAATTTTGCGGGTGAGAGGTCCAAATTCCAGTGTCAACAGGGGCCCCACACTCCTTCTAGGGGCTCTAGGGAATACTTTTTCCTTGGTCTTCTGGCTTCAGTTAGCTCCAGGTGGTCCTAGCTTGTGGCCATAGCATTCTAATCTCTGCTCTGTCTTCACAGTGCCTTTTCCTCTTCTCTGAGTCTACTATTTGTGTCCTTTATAAGGATATTTGTCATTGGGTTTTGGTCCCATTTGGATAATCCAAGATGATCTCAATTCAAGATCTTGAATTATACCAGCAAAAATCTTTTTTCCCCAAATATTATAACTTCATATTGACATGTTCTAGGGGTTAAGGCATGGACATATCTTTCAGGTCATAATTCAATTCACTATAGATGGTTGTTATAATGTTGCACTGAGACTTTTTTTAAAAAAATTAATTTATTTTAAGTAGCTTCAGATATACAACACAGTGCAATAGTTATACATTTTACCCCTCAAAGTGACAACCCCCTCCCCCATTCTCCCCCTACTCCTCCCCCCATATCATACTATCTATTATAATTCTTTTGACTCCCTTCCACTGTATAGTCCACATCCCGTGACTATCTATATATTCAATTACAGTTGGTATACAATATTATAAAACATCAATTTCAGGTATACAGTGCAGTGATCAAGCCTCTACTCCATCCATGAAGTGGTCTCCCTAACAAGACATGTGACCATCTGACAACCCACACAATTTTTACAACATTATTTTATTCCCCAAACTGTCTTTCATATCCCTGTGACAATACTATAGTTACCTATTTATGCTGTCTAATCCCTTCCCCTTCTCCCTCATCCCCATGCCCCTCCCAACTAGCAACCCTGTTTTTCCTCTATATTTATGAGACTATTTCTGTTTCCTTTGCTCATTCATTCAGTTTTTCAAATTCCACATATAAGTGAGATCATATGGTATTTGTCTTTCTCCAACTGACTTATTTCGCTTAACATAATAGTCTCTAGGTCCATCCATATCGTTGCAAATGGTACGATTTCATTCTTCTTCATAGCAGAGTAATTCTCCATTGTATAAATGTACCACAGCTTCTTAATCCAGTCATCCACCGATGGGCATTTCGGTTGTTTCCAAGTCTTGGCTATTGTAAATAGCGCTGCAATGAACATAGGGGTGCATATATTTTTTTCGAATTAGCGTCTTGGATTCCTCTGGGTAGATACTCAAGAGTGGAATTGCTCGGTCATACGGCAGTTTCATTTCCATTTTTGTGAGATACCTCCATACTGATTTCCATAATGGCTGCACCAATTTGCAGTCCCACCAACAGTGCACCAGGGTTCCCTTTTCTCCACACCCTCGCCAGCACTTGTTGTTCGCTGATTTGTTGCTGATAGACATTCTGACTGGAGTGAGGTGGTATCTCATTGTGGTTTTTATTTGTATTTCTCTGACGATTAGTGAGGTTGAACATTTTTTCATATGCCTGTTGGCCATCTGTATGTCCTCTTTAGAGAAATGCCTCCTCATATCCTCTGCCCATTTTTTAATTGGGTTGTTTGTTTTTTTGGTGTTGAGTTGCATGAGTATTTTATAAATGTTGGATATCAACCCCTTATCAGATATATCATTGGCAAATATCTTCTCCCATTCAGTAGGCTGCCTTTTCATTTTATTGATGATTTCCTTTGCACTGTGGCTTGATTACGTATTTTTAAAGTTAATTTTGATTGCTGCATACAAGTTAGGTTTTGGCTTATGTATCATTTTGGATTGGTCATATAATATTTAAATAGGTGTGATAAAAAATATGGTGAGTATTTAAATAAAAAAATTATTACAGTAAAATAAAAATTGTCATTAACCCCCCTCAAAATACTTCCCCTTGGGGCCGGCTGAGTGGCGTGGTGGTTAAGTGCTGGCTTGGGAAGCCAGCGGCCCCGGTTCTGTACCACATATGAGGGCCAGTGACACTGCCCTCAAAAAAAAAAATACTTCCCCTTGCTTCAAACATAGTTATTCTATTATTCTTGCCACTTTCTGAAGCAGTTCTGGAAGTCCCCTTTCGTGAGAGTCTTTAGTTGCGCTGTCATGGCTGCCTTGATGTACTAAATCATTTTGACTTTGGTAAAGAGCCAGAAGTCACGTGGTGCCAGATCCAGTGAATGTTTTTATTTGACAGAAATTGCTGTACCAGACGTGAGGTGTGACACAGAGCATTGTCATGATGGATGATGAAATAAAGACTCTCAGGAAAGAGGACTTCAGAATTGCATCAGAAAGTGGCAAGAATGATGGGATAAGTGTGTTTGTAGTGAGGGGAAGTATCTTTTTTTTTCCTAAAGATTTTATTGGGGAATTGGGGGAGGGGAACAGCGTTGGGGAACCAGGGAAGGGGAACAGACAATTTGCTGTCCTTCTGTTCTTCGGTCTAGTTGTGAAGGATGCTGCTTCACTGGCCCATGTTGGTATTATGATCATTGCGCTCTTCTTGGCTGAGGCAGTCGGTTGCCGGCCATTGGATAGTGTTCACAGCGGCTCACGGCAGCCCACTGCAGCCTACACCATTGCCAGTCACTCATGGGAGCCCAGCTCCAAGTCGAGCTGTTGTTCACCATCTTAGCTGTAGAGGGCGCAGTGTCACTGGCCCATGTGGGATCCGAACCAGCAGCCCTGGTGCTCAGAGCTTATGCTCCCAAGCCAACTCTTAACCAATTGAACCACTGAGCTAGCCCTTGTAAATATAATTTTGTACTGTGTTTTTTCTGATATAGCTTAAACTTTATTATGTTAATTTAAATAGATAACATAGTATTCTTCTATTTGGATATGCATAATTTACGTCACCAATTTTTCATGTTCTATTTATGTTTCTTCTACTATTTTTGCAGTTAATGACACAATGATCAAAGTACTTGTGCATATGGTTTTTCTATATTGTTCACAATGTAATTATGATAGATTTCAAGCAGAATTCCCAAGTCAAAGAATATGAATATGTTTAAGAATTTTGTTGTTACCAAATTATTTTCCCAAAGTGTTAATTTCAACCAGCAATATATGAATATGACTCAACATTATGTTTTTGATATGTATCTATGCTGCTGTTTTTCATTCATTCCAACTGATAAACATTATTTCATTTTATGAAGAAAAACACAGTTTATTGATCCATTCTTATGGTATGGACACTTATGTTGATTTCAGTGTATTATTAATTTAAACATGTGTATCCTTGTACACCTCTGTGATAATTTTTCTAAGGTATCTCCTTGGAAGCAGAATTCTTGGTTCTTAAGTATACCATCAATTTTTCTATATATTTCCTAATTACACCTCTGCCATAGATGAAATGATCATTGATATATGAGTGGTTCTGCTCATGGGCACTTTATCTACCCCATTGGTCTATTTTTCTATGTGCATTTCAATATCATCCTGTTTTATTATTATAACTTGGTGAAAATTCTGATACATGAGAAATTCCTCAAACCTAGTTCTGTTTCTAAGTCATCTTGCTATTCTTAGCATGTTAGTATTATCATATGAAATTTAGGTAAGTTTATCATATCCCTTGCTGCTTTGACTGAAATTGAATTCAAATTTCATTTGTGGGAGAATGTACTTCCTTACAACACTGATTCTTTTTATCCATGACCCTGACATTTCTCTTCATTCATTTAGCTTTCCTTTATTGATAGTATACCAATTTTTTTCCATGAAAGTTTTATATAATTTTGTTGAATTTATTTTTTGTACCCTAAAATTTTTATTGATATCATGATTGGCATTTAAAATTTTTCTACTACATAATTGTAGTTGGTTAGCACATAATATAGGCACATTACGGATTTTTGTGGTTTGATGTTTTATTCAGCAAGCTTATTGATTTCCATATTTTAATAGCTCCTGCCCACACACTGCCTATAGATTCTCTTGGGTTTTCTAGGTAGACAACAATATCATCTGTAAATAGATTTTTGTTCCCCTCATTCTCATTCTTCTTTCTTTGTCTTGTCTTCTTGCTTTGGCAAAGACCTGCAGTATAATATAAAATAGAAAGATCATAGAGGGCATCCTTTTCTTCAGCTTAATTTAATGACAATGCTTCTAAACATCTATCATTTTAATATTTACTATGAGACTTCTGTTCATGCTGCTTTATTAGGTTAAGTATCATAGTATTACATTTTACTATGGTTTTTTTTTAAGATTTCATTGGGAAATTGGGGGAGGGAAACAGTTTTGGGGGATGGGGAAGGGGAACAGACAGGTTGCTGTCCTTTTCTTCAGTGTAGTTGTGGAGGACGTCACTTCCCTGGCCCAAGTTGGTATTATCATTGTGCTGTTCCTGGGTGAGGCAGTTGTTCGCTGGCCATTGGATGGCTGCTCACGGCAGTTCATGGCAACTCACACCCACTGCTGACCAGTCCCACTGCAGCCTATGCTGTCACCGGAGACTCATGGCAGCCCAGCTCCAGGTTGAGCTATTGTTCACCATCTTAGCTGTAGAGGGAGCAGCATCACTGGCCCTCATATGTGGGATCTGAACTGGCACCTTGCTGCTCAGGGCTGGCATCCCAAGCCAACTTCTAACCAACTTGCCATTCGCCAGCCCTACTATTTTTTTTTTTTTGCTTCTGTGGAAGTGATTATATGTTTTTTTTCCCCTTTAATTTGGCAATATGTTGTGTTACATTAATTGTCATGTATTACTGTCATAAATTTTATTTTATTATAATTTTGATTCATTAATAATTAAATTTAGAAAATTTTACCTATCCTTTTAAGTGAGATTTTCAATTAATTTGTTTTTGAAAATATTATTCTTGCTGTATTAGGTATCAAGGTTATTATGTTACACTTAAAATTAATTTATTGCCATTATTATTATTATTTTAAAGATTTTATTGGGGAATTGGGGTAGGGGAACAGCGTTGGGGGAACAAGTTGCTGTCTTTTTGTTCTTCAGTCTAGTTGTGGAGGACGTTGCTTCACTGGCCCATGCTGGTATCATCATTGCGCTCTTTCCGGGTGAGGCAGATCAGTTGCTGGCCTCTGGATAGTCGCTCATTGAAGCTATTGGCAGCTGTTAGCCACTCACTGTAGCCTATGGCAGCCTACTGCAGCAGGGGCTGCAGCCTACACCGTCGCTGGGGCTTGCACAGCCCAGCTCCAGGTGGAGCTGTTGTTAGCTGTAGAGAGGGAAGTGTCACTGGCCCTCATATGTGGGATCCGAACCGGGGCCGCTGGCATGCCAAAACCAGCTCTTAACCAATGCGCCACTCAGCTGGCCCTGCTATTATTATTATTTAATTCGTTAGGTCCCAATCCTTCTTTTCCCTTAATTTGGAGTAGGTTTTATAAGTCATAGATTGCCTTTTTCTTAATAGTTTACGAGAAGCTATGGCTATTATCTTTTGAAGTGGGAGATTTAAAAAATAATTAACTCAATATTTAATTGATTGTATTAGAGTCGATTTTAGGCTTTTCTATTTTTTCTAGGAAATTAATGGTATTATTTAGGCAAATAGGCAGAGACAAACTGTCTGTATTTGATAAATTTTGAGTTATTCTGAATAATATACCAAATTTTTATGTTGGAGAATCTAGAAATATTGGGTTGTCAGAAAAGTCATGATGTATTTTTTCTATGTTTTTCATTGCAAAAATGCATCATGACTTTTCTGACAACCCAATATCAGTTCTTACTTCAATGGTAAGAGGTTTTTATTATTATTATTATTATTATTAATTATTATTATATACTATAGAAAATTGAAAAGGCTAAATTACTTGGATTGTTTAATTCTGCATTGAGCATCATGGCTAGCAATTTTCTTTATATCTACATGCCCTGAAAAGCTATCTAAGTACACAATTACAAATATGGAGAGGTTTAATGTAATCTGAACAAAATAGGGAAATATTCCTTGGCTTTTCATGTTTTAAACCTTTTCTGTGGAAAAGATACGATTTCTGACATACAGGCCATGAAATTTCTGTATATGGTGTCTGACTGTCACTTTGAAATCTAGGAGCATTTCTAAATCCTCAATTTGTTCATATGGAAAAATTTAGTATGTGTTATTTAATTTTTTTTTCTTTGAGTGCCTTATATTTCAATCTGGATATGTTGCCTGGATGTTCAATGCTATAGAGAATTGCAAGATATTACAATCACCAGTGCAAATACTACAAACATAATAGTTTGTTTTACATAATTACATGATAAAAATTTCAAGGCAGATGCTTTAAACACACACACACACACACACACACACATACACCCCACACCACACCACACTGAACCTCAGGAATCCCTCCTGTGCTATAAACTAATAAGATCTATACTTTACTTTCTTTGGCCACATGACTTTATTTTGCATCTTTCTGAAACGTAAATCATCCTTTATATTTCAGGATACTCAAGGCAGAACAAACACTCTTTTAATGATTTTTTTAAAAAAGATTTTATTGGGGAATTGGGGGAGGAGAACAGCATTGGGTAACCGGGGAAGGGGAACAGACAAGTTGCTGTCCTTTTGTTCTTCAGTCTAGTTGTGGAGGACATTGCTTCACTGGCCCATGTTGGTATCGTCATTGCATTCTTCCCGGGTGAGGCAGATCGGTCGCGGGCCTCTGGATGGCCGCTCGCAGCAGCTCTTGGCCACTCATGCTGGCTGCCGGCCACTCACTGCAGCTTACGGCAGTCCATTGCAGCAGAGGCTGCAGCTATGCCGACCTGGGGACTCACAGCATCCCAGCTCCAGGTGGAGCTGTTGTTCACCATATTAGCTGTAGAGGGCAGTGTCGCTGGCCCTCATATGTGGGATCCGAACAGGGACCCTGCTACTCAGGGCCGGAGTCCCAATTCAGCTCATAACCAACGCGCCACTTGGCTGGCTCCTTTTAATGATTTTTAAATCTCTTTTTTTCTCACCACAGGTTCTTTATCTCAAGTTGTGTACAGTGCATTCTTGATTTAAGCTCTCAAAAGCAGGCAATCTCAATTTTATAAGCGGATGCTTGGTTGATGTAAATAATCTATGAAAGGAATGCATGCCCATTATTTGGTTGCTACATGCCCATAATGTAATGGTGGCTCAGTCTTGGAATTTCTAAACATAGAAAAAACAGTCTTTGTTTTAATAAAGTAAAATACCAACATTTAAAAATTGTAAATATTTACCCTCAAAAGTTATATAATTAATTTTAAGGATCAATTAGGAATAGGAGTTATAGTAATTAGATTCTAATAGGTTCACCTAGAACCCAGGACCCCATGTTGGAGTGCTTCTGTGTCAGAAATTATTGCTTAAGTTTACCCTAGTCTTAGAGACTAGCTATTGAGGCATTGTTTTGGAAAACAGAAAGACACAATCAGTGATAACTTGCTGAGGACTTTGGGTTGCTAAGCAGATATTTTCCTTTTTTTTTTTTTTTGTTTTTTTGGGGAATTGGGGGAGGGGAACAGCGTTGGGGAATCGGGGAAGGGGAACAGACAAGTTGCTGTCCTTTGTTCTTCAGTCTAGTTGTGGAGGACGTTGCTTCACTGGCCCATGTTGGTATCGTCATTGTGCTCTTCCCGGATGAGGCAGATCGGTCTCTGGCCTCTGGATGGTCACTCATCGCCACTATTGGCAGTTCACGCTGGCTGCCTGCCACTCACTGTAGCCCATGGCAGCCCATTGCAGCAGGGGCTGCAGCCTACACCGTCGCCCGGGCTTGCAGCCCAGCTCCAGGTGGAGCTGTTGTTAGCTGTAGAGGGCAGTGTCACTGGCTCTCGTATGTGGGATCCGAACCGGGACTGCTGGCATCCCAAAACCAGCTCTTAACCAATGCGCCACTCGGCCGGTCCATAAGCAGATATTTTCCAATTAGCCATCTTGGTCTTTGTTAACTGAAATGTAGGTATATATTAGTTGCAGTTTCTGTTTAAATTATTTTCCACTCTCCTGCCCTTCCTTTCTTATCCCTCTATCCAGACAACAAAATAATTCAATTGTTGGGTCTGCAACTTCCTTAAAATCATAGAAAAATATTAATGGTGAAGAGGAAAGAATTGCCATTGTGAGTTAGTAAAGGCTGGCTACTCCACTAGTTTCTGGAGTCACCTGAGTGAGCAGGGCATCTCTTGTTTGCCCATCTACAAAATGGAAGGCTCTTCTTGACAGAGAAACTAATTTTTGAAAAACACATTTATATCTATATTTCAAATGAACTTATTTCAACTTTAATTAAAATTCATATGTATATGGGGAGCCAAAGAAATGTATACAAGTGGACACTTTGGTCAGCATTGCTCAAGCAGTAGTTTGCCATAATCAGAAGTGTCTGGGCATTAATAGTAACCACTTTGAGCACCTCTTGTAATTGCAGAAGTCAAATATAACTTGTATTCATCTTTTGTTTTTGGTATATATTATTATAATTTTAATACAGTTTCGTTTCTTAAAATGTGTATACATTTTTTTGGCACCCTCCGTATGTATTTGATGTTGACTCATCACTAAAGTTTCAGTAAAACGAAAACACTTCTGGAGGCAAGTGTTTATGTGATAGCTCTATCTGCCATGACAGCAGCACTCACCTGGCAGCATCCTTAATGTAGAATACAGATTTTGAAAAAAAGGATATTCTGGGAAGTGTGATATCTTAAGTGAACAATCATGTTTTTGTCATTTTATTACATGCGGGGGTGTTGTTATTGCTCCAACTGACCCTTTCCTGAAAATTCAAGGTAGTTTGCATTTTGGAGAAACTGATTAGAACATTCAAATCACACTTTTCACTTGTGCTCACTGATAAAATGATAGTCTCTGAGGATCTTGGTAATATTACCTCTTTGTAGCTTTCTTCTCTGTCTCTACACAAATGCTTTGCATATTGTCAATACAAAAACCCTTTCTGTTACCAGATTCTCAAAGAAAATCCTTTTGTGTTAGTGGTGATGGAAATGCATGAAACCCTTCAAAGGGAATGCTTTTTTAGAGATAAAAGCACCTAAATAAACATCTACCTCAGAAGTTAGAAGTATAAAGTATTTCATACTGAGAAACTTTTTTAGTGATAGAGTTCTTGACAGTAAGAAAAACACAAATGGAGAAAATCTTTTTTCAGATAAAAATGCCTTGCTTGCATTTTTATTTCTTTAAGAATAATTCCTCTTTTTTTTTAAAAAAATATTTTATTGGGGAATTGGGGGAGTAAAACAGCGTGGGGGAATCAGGGAAGGGGAACAGAAAAATTGAGGTTCTTTTTTTTTTTTTTTTTTTGAGGGCAGTGTCACTGGACCTCATATGTGGGACCCGAACTGGGGCCGCTGGCTTCCCAAGCCAGCCATTAACCACTGCGCCACTCGGCAGGCCCGAGGTTCTTTTTTCATTCTTCGGTCTAGTTGTGGAGGACATTGCTTCACTAGCCCATGTTGGTATTGTCATTGCACTCCTCCTAGTTGAGGCAGATTGGTTGCAGGCCTCTGGACGGCCACTCACTGCAACTCTTGCCAACTCACACTGGCTACTGGCCACTCACTGTAGCCAATGGCAGCCCACTGCAGCAGAGGCTGCAGCTCACACCATTGCCGGCCATCTTAGCGATAGAGGCAACCAGGTGGAGCTGTTGTTCACCACCTTAGCTGTAGAGGCCCTCATATGTGGGATCCAAACCAGGCTCCGCTGCTCAGAGCTGTTGTCCCAAGCCAACTCCTAACCAATGGGCCACTCAGCCAGCCCTAATTCCTCTTTTTTTTAATTACATGGCAGAGACATCACATTTGCTTAACCTCTCTACTAGTATTTTGTCGACTCATGCTTTTCTTGGAGGAGATATTATTGAAACTTCATGTTGTTGTTTCTAAGGATCAATTTTAAAACAAAATTTGTTAATACATGACATGATATAAATGTCATGAGAACAAAAATGATTATCATGGAAGCAAAAAACTAGAACAACTTATTAAGAAGCTCATATTTTACAGAGAAAAGAAGGAAAATTAGGTAAATAGCAGTATGTGAAATGTTCAGGAAAGTTGCTGCTTGGTTACTGAATAAATCTCTGGTGTTATGTTGCCTGAAACATCATTTCTTTATGTAGACTGTGGACCAACCACTTACCTTCTTGCAGAGCAGCTAGAGCCCTTTGGTGATTACCCACCCACCCATTGATCACGAGGCAGGAACAACAAAAACAACCTGGAAGAGGTTGTTGCTGATGAGAATTTAATCTGGGTTAGTGTTGGAGTGGACAAAGAGGCCAGCTAACAAAAAGAAAGGGCCTCCGCCTTCAGGCCTGGCTCCCCATTTCCCTTAGCATGAAAGTCACTCCTTATAATGTCATACATGGCTCTCATTCATCTGCCATTTATTGTCTTCCATATCATTTCATTTCATTCTTCATCCCCATCACTGTTCTCCAGCTACCCTCATCTTCACTCTCTCAAATATTGTTTGTTCCACAAAGCCTATGCCTTTACTGTTGCCTTTGCTTGGAATTCTCTTTACCAAGATATCCCCATAGTAAGTTTCTTATTGCCAGAAGCACAGCTTAAAAATCATACCATCTTCTCAGAGATGGTTTTCCCAAACACTTAGTTGCCCCCACTGCCCTGTAATTCTACCACAGTAGTTTTTTATTTTATTTTTTATTTTTAAGGCTTTTAATCATGATCTATACTTACATATCTCTGTGGTTACATTTACACTTCTCTCTCCCCCAGTATAATATAAATTCCATTAAAATAGGGTGCTTATCTAATCCATTGTTATTGCTGTAGTGTTGCCCAGTAAATATTGTTAAATGAGTGGCTTTAAAAAGATCAATAAATCTAGTCTTTTGTAACAATGAACTTGATACAAGAATTGTGGTCTCATGATGACCCAAAGAGAAGTGAACTTGAGGTATGTTAAAGCATAAATTTAATGCACACTCGAGATTTAAATTATAAATATCCCCCATTAAAGTTTTAGTCAATCCAAGGTATCAAATAGAAATGGTCTTTGACCTATTGGTTCTCTGAGCTGTTCAACCATTAAGTAAATATTTTCCATTAAAATGACCATTTCCATCATTTTTATATTGGGAGGAAATGGAAGGGGAGAACCTTCAAGTCATAGACTAAATGGGAATTTCCTAAAAACTATTATTGGAATTAGCTTGCTATGGAGTGAGTCATACTGAATATGTTTAGATCATATACTCAGCATGTTTTAGCTCAGCACACATTATTTCAAAATACAAATTAATAATAGTATTGCTCTGGTTTGTACACAAATGCTGTAATAATATTAGTTAGTTTGTTAAGCCAGTTACAATTAGGCTTCTGTTTGCTTTAGTACACTGAAGAGGGAGCAAGCTTCTAAGAAAGAAATTCTGCTTGTGCTGAGCAGTGAGAGCTCACTGGAGGTGAGTAGATCTTTTTGGTTCACATGTTCTTTCTCCATGGACAGAACCTGAACTCTGTCTCCTTCATGCCTTTTTTTTGAACTGGAGCTGTGACAGGGATGCAGTGGAGCCAACTCATGGTTCTTGAGGTGCCAGTAACATGGAATCTACCACCTGTCTCCATTCATCTTAAGACTCTGTCTGGATGGTGCCATGCCCAGCCCTAGGACCAGGAATGGGCACACAGGAAGATCAGGCCATGGGGCAAGAGTAACATATATGTTCTGGCTTATGAATTGTGTCTAAATAAAACCTAAAGAAAAAGCCCAAAGAAATTACACTACTTAATGTACTAATTAACTGTTCAACAATTTATTTAACATTTGGAACACCTATTATACATGTATGTCAGGACTTCCTTGACATGCTTCCTAATTTCTAATGCCGTTAAATATATTTTGAATAAATCTGAGGTGGTGATTACACAACACTGATGTTTTGTATTGATTTTTCCTAATCTGAGACCTGTTATGGGAATTTGAAAGGACATGGTGATGGTGTTTACTGGTATTTCTGTTTCCATTTGTGAATTTATTAGTGGTTCTTCTCATAAGTAATTTCAGGTTTTTAAAAAATGTTTGACTTAAATAAATAGAAAATATTTCGAAAAATGCATAAAAATATTCCTCTGTACTTGCTTTTTTTTGCCACTTCCTATGGAAATTTAGACAAATTGCTTAACTTCTCCAGACTTGAGTTTCCTAATTTAGGTCATTAATAGTTGAAATAAAGAAGATGCCTTCAGTCCCTCCTCGTTCTAATGTTCTATGATTCATCTTTGTCTTTGACAGATGAATGTCTTTGCATATGTAGTGCTACACAGGGGCACTATTTAAAATATTTAAGAACTGATACACTGAACTGGGGAGGCTCAGATACCACAAGCAGCCATGTGGGTGTGTCTTGGGTGGGGGGGCAGGTTGGTGGTGTGAGAAGTAGTGGTGTTGATAGTGGATGGAAATGGGCACCGAGTGTTTCTTTGTCAGGATGCCATTCCCACTGTCGGGTATGTCTGTCCTGCTGTAATCTGGTCTGAACAGAGGAAAATGCTGCCATGGGGACTGGAATACAGGAACTTAGAGGGCTTGGTGGCAGGCCTGGTGGGCTGGAATGCACCAGGGCAGTGCCCTCTAGGTTCCCACTTGTAGCTGCCAAGACAGCATTGGCCTGAGTGGCTGAGGGAGAGGTGGCTCAGAAAGCAGCCTTTTCCCAAGCAGCATGGATTCAAATATATTGACCAGTACAGCCACACTGCTACAAACAGCTACGGTCTGGCTGAAAAATCAATGCTGGGTGATCTTCTGCAGCAATTCCCCTTCCTTTGCAGCCTGACTAGGATTCTTGTTAATTGATTCTTGATAAAAAATAATGGATTATTCTTTAAAAGTAGATGAAACCTTTCTTTCTCTCTGTAGGACTTCTTTATAAACAAACTAACAAATATTTATTGAGAATCTACTATGTGACACTGTGGATGCAATGATAAAAAAGACAAAAGTTCCCATTGCCATAGCGTTCATAAACCTACAGATGAGGAAGGAGGAGGCTGGGCCAGGGGAACGATGGGCCCAGGTGAAGGCTGACAGCAAGAATCCTGGGCTTCCATTGCCTCCAAGAGTGACCACACTAGCCCTTCTCTTTGATCCATTTCTAGCCCCAAGGCTTTTTTCTTGTTTTAGAAGGCTATCTATCATCTGTGTGTCTACCTATTTGCTTGCTTCTCTATTATCTATCATCTATCAATCATCTATCTATCTATCATCACCTATCTAGTGTGACAGAGGGATAGAGTTGGCAGATCCATTCACCTGTCTCACTTTATAAGTAGTAATAGAAATCCTCAAAACGCCTGGCAGGTCTAAGGAGTCTTTTATGTTCACATGTGAATCAAATTTCTGAACATTGTTTTCTTAGCTACATTCTCTAATTCACCATTGATAAGGACAACCAGTGACACACATTGAGAAATATGGAGGGGGGAAAAAAAACCCCAACCAATCATGTTAGATATAGGTGGGCCTGCTCTGCATACAGGGCAATAGGAGCCCATATACAATCACATTGTAAGGATGTTGGAAAGTCTTCTAACCTCAGTGCATCTGCCACACTAAAGTGTGGTGTCAGGTGGCCTTACCATTTAGTACTTCTCTGGCTAAATTCTGAGGGTCCCGTTTGGCATGACTTTACTTGAGACCGATCTACATTAAACTACCATTTCTCTTTAATAAATTTTGCAATATTTAGCGAATTGTTCATCTAACAAAAAAGGACATGGGATGGGGAAGAGGGCAGGGACAAACAAAATTCATACCATAGTTCAAGGACAGGTAAACATTTCTAACCTGAAGATTATTGTGACCATTAGATTAAAAAACAGTGAAAATACTTTGTAAACAATAGTACAATATGAAAAGTAAGGTTATCATGATTGTTATGTACTTTCAAGTGTTGTCTCTGGTGGATTGAGAGCATAAATATTAAGAGAGTCTGATTCATTCTGTTAACAGAAGTGTCCTTGTAGTGAGTGAGATGCCAGATACTTTAATGTTATAAAGAGGACATTATTCCTATAATTTTTATATTAATAATACTTCATACTTATTTACAATTTACACACCATTTGAAATAACTACAATGACTAAGTTGAATATAATTTTGAAACCAGCTATTGAAGGCCAAATGTGATGGACAGAACAAAACACAGACAAAACACAGAACTGTTTTCTGTGATAAATTTAGAAAATTAAAAATATTTGGTAATGAATAATTTTTAATATAGAACTTATTTGTAATCTCAATATTCTTTAAAAATCTTGAATTTCAGAAGGTATATAGTTGAAATTATTTAAAAAATGCCTGTTAAGGGCCGGCTAAGTGGCGTGGTGGATAAGCGCTGGCTTGGGAAGCCAGCAGCCCCGGTTTGGGTCCCACATGTGAGGGCCAGTGACACTGCCCTCAAAACAAAACAAAACAAAACAAAACAATGCCTGTTTGCTTTATGAGTGTAGTAAAGCTAGCTTTTTAATTATAATTATTTAATCAGGTCCATAGAAAGCAAAGGTTGTAGATTTCTTCCTATTTATTTATTTATTTATTTATTATTATTATTTTTTAAAGATTTTATTGGGGAATTGGCGGAGGGAAACAGCGCTGGGGAATCGGGGAAGGGGAACAGACAAGTTGCTGTCTTTTTGTTCTTCAGTTTTTAGTTGCGGAGGATGTTGCTTCACTGTTGGTATCATCATTGCGCTCTTCCCGGATGAGGCAGATCGGTCGCTGGCCTCTGGATGTCGCTCACCGCGGCTATTGGCAGCTCACGCTGGCTGCCGACCGCTCACACTGGCTGCGGGCCACTCACTGTAGCCTATGGCAGCCCACTGCAGCAGGGGCTGCAGCCCACACCAGGGCCGGGGCTTGCACAGCCCAGCTCCAGGTGGAGCTGTTGTTAGCTGTAGAGGGCAGTGTCCCTGGCCCTCATGTGGGATCCGAACCTGGGCCGCTGGCATCCCAAAACCAGCGCTTAACCAATGCGCCACTCGGCCGGCCCTCTTCCTATTTATTTTTGGAACTTACTGTATATAATTTGATAAGTATGCATAGGTACATCACACTACTACCATTTGTCTACAGAATTAAGGGCTCATGATCATCTTAAAATACTTCATTAAAATTTTGAGGGGACAGAAGGAATTTCAAAGATCAAGTTTTAGCAATTGTATTTTAAGAATCACTTTATTTTACAGTTTAGGGAATATAATCAATAAGGTTATAAATATTTTTCTTAGGGGATCAGAAGGATTCATGTATTGTCAGGGAGACCACTTCATGGATGGTGTAGTGGCCTTACCACTGCACTGTACATCTGAAGCTGCCGCTCAATAATATTATATGTCAACTATAGTTTAACATATACATATAGTCATGGGATGTGGAATATAGTGTGGGGATGGAGTCAATGGAATTGTAATAGATATGTGTGATATCGGGGTGGGAGGTAGGGGAGGGGGTAGTCACTTGGTAAGGGGTGAAAAAGATAACTATTGCATTGTTTTGTACATCTGTAAATAATAATAATAATAATAATAATAATAATAAAGTTTCAAAAAAAATCACTTGATTTTTTTCCCCCAAGGTCTATTTCTGATCATTAATCAAATATGTTGAAAAATCTGGGCTGGCCGAGTGGCGTGGTGGTTAAACGCTGGCTTGGGAAGCCAGCGGCCCCAGTTCGGTCCCACATATGAGGACCAGTGACACTGCTCTCAAAAAAATAAAAAAATAGGGGCCGGCCGAGTGGCGCATTGGTTAAGCGCTGGCTTTGGGATGCCAGCGGCCCCGGTTCGGATCCCACATGAGGGCCAGTGACACTGCCCTCTACAGCTAACAACAGCTTCACCTGGAGCTGGCTGTGCGAGTCCCGGTGATGGTGTGGGCTGCAGTGAGCTGCCATAGGCTGCAGTGAGTGGCCCGCAGCCAGCGTGAGTGGCTGGCAGCCAAGCGTGAGCTGCCAATAGCCGCAATGAGCGACATCCAGAGGCCAGCGACCGATCTGCCTCATCCGGGAAGAGCACAATGACGATACCAACAGTGAAGCAACATCCTCCGCAACTAAACTGAAGAACAAGAAGACGGCAACTTGTCTGTTCCCCTTCCCCGATTCCCCAACGCTGTTCCCCCCCCAATTCCTCAATAAAATCTTTAAAAAAAAATAAAAAATAAAAAATAAATGAAAAAAAGTATGTTGAAAAATCTAATGACTTATGATTATTTTCATAAGTAATTCAGAATATTTTGAGAATAAAGGAGAGAAGTTATGTACATAATACAGAAGCTGAAGTGTAGTTTAAAAATTTAAGCGTACCTTTTTGACTATATTTTCATAAGAACATATCTATAAGATTAAAACAGATCAAGCAGTGAAAAAAATTTAAACAGAATGATTTAACCTTGTTTTCCAACTCTCAACATTTTTATATTTGAATACATTTTCTTTGCTTTTTATTAGAGCATTTAGTGATATGTTAGAAAACATATTAACTTTTGGCTATTGTGTGTTATATTTCTGTTCTTAAAACAATACCTAAAAGACACTTTATTACAACATATTATATTTTCAATTAAGCAGATTTCCATGCAATTGTCTTGTGTATTTTACATCAATCGAATAAATAAATATCTTAATCTTTTCTCGGAAAGTAATTAAACAAAATATGCTGCTTTTATATTAGAACATTCTTACTTCAACTAATTAGATTTTTTTGGATAGATTTTGACTTACATTGTTTTTTTCCTATATTTTCATGTGTTAAAGCACAGGAAATTCTGGTCATCATTAAATAATTCAAGCAATTGTGTTTTAATTTATTTTTGAGGCAGCAAAGTTGTTTTCTCTGTGTACCTCTTCATGAAATTTTAGTTTAAGAAATTTTGAAATGCTTATTAGTTATTTTAGTTATTCTCAATGATCTTTTATAGATAATATACTTTATTGAAATAGTTTTGTGCAATATCCTTATTTTGTTTCTCTTTACACAAAGACATATTTTAAACAAATTGATAACATCTTTTAAAGAGCAGTTGCCACCATAAACAGACCATGTTTGGCAGCTTAGTCTTTATTTTGAGAACTTTAGAGTCCATTATGAAATGAAAATCTTATGCAGCTAAACAAATAAATATTATATATCTATCTATCTATCTATATATAGATAGATATAGATAGATAGATTGAAAGCACCAGTAAAATGACATCAAGTACACTTCATAAGATAGATGTACAAATGCATTTCTGCACTTTTCTCATCAGTCTCTTTTATATTTTTAGACAGTCTTTATGTGAATACAATGACTCAATATCAAACATTTTAAATGATGCTTGAAATATCAGTCACTTGACTTTGATGTCACACACAATTAAATCCAACCCATCTTTTTTCAGTTAATAACAGCAATCTCACCAAGTCTGGTGCCTAATTAATACCAGCTATTTGTCACAAAGAGGTGACACATGTATATCAGAAAGCTTGAAATATTGTTTTGTGCTGAAGTGTAGCCAGACAGCCCTGCAGTACAGAATCTGTCATATGTATGATTGGCTTTAAGGATTTCAAAGGCTCCGGAGTTTAGTGTGTTCAAGCTGGGATGCGACAGCGCATAGAAGGTGTTACTGATGTGGTGGTCCCTTTAGGCTGCTAAGTAGGAAAGTATTTAGAAAGAAATGCAGCTCTCACTGAAAGGTTCAGACTTGATCATTCACTTAGGTGATGGGCAGAATTAAGAATGAAGTCCCTATGTAATTTGCTTAACCTGCAGTTTTTAAGCTACATGACAGAGCGCACAATAGTAAATTGTCTTATTTTTGTTGCCAAAATATTTCTGCTTCTGTTCTACTCAAAAGCTCTCTTTACTTATATTAGCCTATATGCAATTAAAAGAGTATCTATCAAAGAACTAATACTTTTCCTCCTTATATTCATTTACAGTAATAAGAGAATGACTTAAATTTAAGTAGTAATTACTAGTCATAAAATTAGGTGAAAATGTTTGAAGTAAATACAGGTAGAACATAAACTATACAATTTTATGAAAAATAGGCAGAAAAGCAGGGGTCATTTGTTGATCAGGTACTTAAGAACTCATTAACATTCAGAATTCAGGTCAAAACATATATCGTTATTAAATTTTTTTAAAAAATATGCCTAATCAGAACAAAAGGGCTATTTCTTTTTGGAGCTTAGATTTTTATAATGTATAAAAACATTGCATTAACCAAGCATTCTCTCTCTTTTTTCTTAAGAAAGGAAGGAAAATAAACCTAGGAAAGTTGCCCGATTCAGATTTAACTGTAGTTGACCTAAAATTTTCCTCATTACTCCAGTTTTTCCAGATTACTGACCTAGAGGGTTTGCTTTTCCCCTCAGAAGGATGTTTAAGTTTACTAGCCACGCAGTATTTTTTAACTCCAATTCACTTCTTATTGAAATCAGTGGGGAGAAAGGACCGATTGTCCTTGAAAAAGACAGACGAGCACAGCACTGCTACAAACAGTGACTACTAGAAAATGTAGATGCTTTAAAAGAATGAAGAGACCCTACTTCTATGGATGGTTAGAAGGCTTTAAGTCACTACTTATCGAAGCAGTGTGGTTGAATGTAAACTATGCTGGTGGCCACCAGCAGCGTCCTCTTGTTCTTCTCAGGCCAGCTCAATTATCAAAGGGTACCAAGTTCATGTCTTTTTTATCCCCCCATGGACGTTTAAGGAGTGTTTCTTGGGGTTTAAAAGCGACTGAAGAAAGAAAACAAAATCCTGAGGTTTCATTAGATATAGGGTGCTAAATAAATGATAGGACCATTTTTATTTTTCACTGGCTTCAGATATAATCACAGCACCCATTTCCCTAATTTGAAACTTGTTTTTTCTTTTTAATCTGACTTTAACTGAATGTAATGTGTTTGTTCTATTAAATATTCTCTAATTCCTAGATAGGTTTCAAGCCGAAAAAATAGCAATGTGATTGCATATGGTGGGTCTGCGGGATGCAGGATGGGGTGAAGTCTTCTATGTCACCTCTAGAAACCAGAGAGCAGTCCCATAAAGGGCAGCAGCACACATTCGCAAGTTCGTAACATGGTCGTTCCTACGAATGTTGCAGCCACTTCTGTCTATGCCCCCCACCTCTTTCATCAGCCCTTCAAATGCCACTTCAGCCAGATCATTTCCAGGTGCCAACTGTGGCTGCAGCCCTGAATGCATTCAAGACAGCACACCTTCAGCCAGGTTCGGACCAAGATCAGATTCCTTTGGTTACTCTGGAGAGAGGGTTAGGGTGCCCCCCAGAGCATTGCACAGGCAGCTGTAGGCGGTTCCGGTCAGGCAGGCAGGAGATTCAGACCCCGGAGGAATAAGACACCGCATGAGTTCCCTCTGGAGGGAATTATCTTTTTGTTTGTCAGTGTGTGTTTTTGGTCCCCTCCCTTCTGTTTTGTTTCTTCTTACTCCAATATGAAATTTCACTTGGGGTTAAGTCGGAATATTAAAAAAATAAATATATTAAGTCCCTTCTCTGGTTAAGGTACTGGTAAGTACCTGCCAGATTGAAGGTAGAAAAACTACTAGGCCTCTCCTTTGCTGACTACATCTTTTATTCAGTTGCTGGCAAAGGATGGTGATTTCCTCCTTTAAAAGAAAACACTTTTATGGAATAGGCGTTCCAAAATGTGTAGGATCTTAGGGTTTCAGAAGAAATGAATGGGTAGAAAGAGTTGAAGGTATCATTTGTTTTCACAGATTTAGAGGCTGGTATGAGGCACGCTGAAGTCCATTTTTGTTTCTCGGTGGGGTCTTTAAAACATCACCGTTTAATCAGAATGGGAAATACAGTAGATATTATTTTCTCACAGAATTTCCATCCTTCTAGCTTGCAAATAAATATTCAGAATATACTTCAGAGTGGTTCTGAAATCACCCTCAGTTTTTCCACTTTTCCTGTCTCATTTACCTGTCTGTGGTCGGGCTCCCAGATATGTACATGTGGACCAACATGATTATCAGGGCCCACAGACTGAGGGCCCCTGAATTTTCAGAAGTAAGATATTCAGAATTTTCTGAACAAAGAGATGTACAATAAGTTGCATGACTTAAACATGGATTATTTTTGGACTTTGTATTTTGTCAGCTCCTTTAAACTGCAGTTACTTATAGAATACTGCTCAGAAAGTGCTTGAATGTGCAATGCTTGTTAATTGGTTTTCTGAACCTACATGGAGTAGATCAATATACATAATTCATAGAGTTTATCAGTATACATAATTTTTATTCTTTAAAGTGCTAAATATGCAAAATTCATCTAGAGCTTACTGACTGATTTCTTCTAAGTTATAAGTTGATTTATTCAGTGTATTGGAGTGTCATGTGATGATAGTAAACAATTACCCAGTTCAGTTCCTTAACCACAAGTGGACATTTTTTTCATTATGTGTATTTAAAAAATTCAGGGACTTTGAGTTTGCAATCACATTAGATAACAAACTTTGACTGATATGCAATGTCAGGTTAGTTATAATTCCTGGCCAAGCACTGGAATCTTATCTGTGCTATAATTAAAATTTCACAGTGTGACACCTTTATCCTGCATCATATTTCCAAAAAGGATGCCACATGAAATGAAGTTTTACTATGTCCATTTCTTTAGTAGGAGGAGCATTTCTACTTTATCTTTTCATACACATTTTATAGTTTGATATCATAAGATAAAAAGGGAGTTATTTTTATCTGTTTTGAAAATACACAGTTGCTTCTATCAGGCTTAGTAGATAGAGAAAATAAAACATTCTTTAAAATTTAATTCTTGATGTCTTAAATTTACTGATAAAGGACTGACTACCTAAGTCTATATGATATATGAGATATATAAGATACACAGCTTATATAAAGGTGTGTAAGATATATATGTATATATATGTATATATATTAAAGATTTTATTGGGGAATGGGGGGAACAGCATTGGGGAATCAGGGAAGTGGAAGTGACAAGTTGCTGTCCTTTTTTTTATTTTTATGCTTTATTTTTTATTTTTAGCTGAGCCATCCTGCCACCTGTTGGCAGCTTATCGGCAGCTCAGCTCAGGCTGGGCATCGAACTGCTGTTGCTTAGAGCTCAGCTCGCACTCTTGAGCTAGCTTTTAACCAACTGAGCCACTTGGCCAGCTCTACAAGTTGCTGTCCTTTAGTCCTTCAGTCTGGTTATGGAGTACACCGCTTCACTGGTCCATGTTGGCATTGTGATCATTTCGCTTTTCCCGGCTGAGGCAATCGGTCGCTGGCTGTTGGATGACCACTTACGGAGGCTCACAGGCAGCTCTCCCAGCTGCTCACGCTGGCTGTCAGCTACTCACGGTAGCTCATGGCAACCCACTGCAACCTCGCTGCAGCCTACACCATAGCTGGCGACTCAGCTCCAGGTGGAGCTATTGTTCACCATCTTAGCTGCAGAGGGCGCAGTGTCACTGGCCCTCATGTGGGATCCAAACTGGGGCTCCGCTGCTCAGAGATGGATCCCAAGCCAGCTCTTAACCAACACGCCACTTGGCTGGCCCTTACATATATTTTTTAATCTAGAAATTTTGATTTATCAATGGAATCTAAAATTTTTGAAGGGCTAGGCTAGGGTCATTCCTTCTTTTGTAAAATAGATAAATTAATAAATAGGTTGGCTAAGGTACAGGCTTACTCCTGTACAAAAGGATTGGCCAAGAGCAGAGATTTGGTTGTGGAAATAGATTAAGACTTTGGATACTGTAGACAGAGCAAACAGGAAGCGAGATCAGAAACAGAGAAGGACGTTAGAATCAAATTGTCAGGTCAAAGTCAGGCTTACCGGAGAGCAAAGCCAGGCTGGCAAACTAAGGTCAGGAATCCTGGAGGTTAGAGTCAGGAGAACAGTGGGAAGCACCATGATTCAAGCACATAGGCTGGGACAAGGTGGGACCAGAGAGGCAGATCCCCAACTGAGAGGTGATGGCTGGGGTTCTCTGACATCTGGTTACCCCTGCTGACTTCAATTCCTCTTGACCCTACTCAAAGGTTAACCCTGGCATGCCCAATGTACTTACTTCCTGCAGAGTGCCAACATTTAATTTTAATATAAATTTGGGTAACATCAAAGGCAACCTAATGCCCTGTGTTTCAGTAGCCTCTTGTTTTTGTGTTTTTACTGATGAAGCATTAAGGATCACATCCATACATAATATATTCTAGGAAAATTATTTCCAGAAACAAAATGCAAACATCTAAATAACTGGGAGTTTTCCCCCAATGCCTAGTGTGTGAGAAATACATACATACATACATACATAATTACATTGAAGAATGTTAGTGCTTTAAAAGGGCTGGCCATTATAAATGACTTCTAATTCTAGTTAAAACATATGTAACCTTTATTTGATCCATGCTACAGAGGTGGTGCCTATAATTTTTTGAAGAAGAAAAGGAAGACCAAGTCTTCTGTGATTTATATAGTGACCTATGAACTTCATTTTCCCATAGTCCAATTTCTTTGACCATGAGTTACTAACCTTTCCCTTATGGAGACTGAAATATGCATTGACATTTATTTCCACAGTGCTTTAAATGTTCATGCTATATTATTCATTATATTTGTATATTTAGACATACTCTGTATAAACATTTAATTTACATATGAAACACCCTTTATATATGAGCTCAGTCTAGTGCCTTTCACTAGATCATGGACCCAAATCAGACATATGAAATATATCTACAGAACTTCCTTAGAGAAACTTCTAAAAAATTTATGTTGTGTAGTTTTTTCAGCTTTTAATAGAGTTATCTTCATCAACACTCCTTATAGTCACATGTTTCAGCACCAAACTCAATAAGTAATCCAAATTACTTCCTAAGAAGTTAATAGAGGAGTCTTTCTGGATTCGCAAACTTAGTCATATGATGAGCTAAAGCAATGAAGTGATAATGCCATGTTAGAAACTGAGTAAATAACCTGAGGTATGCCTACTAAATTTGCCTTGATTCCTCTAATAAAAAGGACTTTTGTTTGAAATAAAAGTAGAGGGTTGGTTTGTTAAATATTAAATTCTTGAAGAGTAAAAAAAATATAATTTCCTCTCCGTCTCTTGGTATTTCTTTTATCCTATTGCATGGCATTCTTGGAAATCACCATTGTATTGTTTATTTTTCAAAATTAAAATGCTGTAGCAACTTCAGTGTTCTTGCATTGTATGAATATTTTATTGTATGATGAAAAAGAATGATTGTGAAAGACTTAAAAATGCTCTTTTTTTTTTTCATTTAAATATTTTACAAGGAAAACCCTACTGAGATACATCTTTTCATGGGTGCCCTGGTGTGTCTCACAGAATGGAGATACAATATATATAATTCTATAGTTCAGTGCATTTAAATTTAATAAAACAGAGGGACAAAGATGGCTTTCTGTTTTAAGTGGAATACTAATGTCTTATCTGAGTGTCACACCTCACACCCAAGGTTCTGTTCCTTCCATGCAGATAAAAGATAACTTATCTGCTGTCAATGTGCCCCAAACCCTCTGCTCTGAAGTTATTAAATCAGGAAGAATGATAGTGGACCATGCATTTTGTTTATGCACATGGGGAGGCTTGATTTATAATATTTTGTATTTCCAGATACTTCTTTTTTTGAAAGATTTTATTGGGGAATTGGGGGAGAACAGCGTTGGGGAATCAAGGAAGGGGAACAGACAAGTTGCTATCCTTTTGTGCTTCAGTCTAGTTTTGGAGGACATTGCTTCACTGGCCCATGTTGGTATCATCATTGTATTCTTCTCAGGTGAGGCAGATCGGTCGCCAGCCTCTGGACAGCCATTCACAGTGGCTCTTGGCAGCTCACGCTGGCTGCCAGCTGCTCACGCTGGCTGCTGGCCACTCACTGTAGCCTATGGCAGCCCACTGCAACAGGGGCTGCAGCTATGCCAACCTGGGGACTCACAGCAGCCTAACTCCAGGTGGACCTGTTGTACACCATCTTAGCTGTAGAGGGCAGTGTCACTGGCCCTCATATGTGGGATCCAAACGAGGGCCTGTGGCGTTCCAAGCCAGCTCTTAACCAATGCGCCACTCGACTGGCCCTCCAGATACTTACGAAGGAGAAACAAATTTATATCTCAGATGAGGCACCCGTGTTCATGTCACTTTTATAATCATTGAGTAAGTTTGCTGTATCATATTCCTAAAACTTCAAATAAATGAAACAAGCCTAGCATAGAAATGGCATAATTAAACTCAGTTTTTAATGATTCCCCTCCCTTAAATTACAAATATCTGTAGGATTTTTCATATATTTTGGGTTTAAAAACAGTGTTTATAGCCATGATACTATACTGGCGTTTCATAGGTATGAAATACATATAAGTTAAAAATGCTTTGGATGCAACATAAATTTTTGATTGATAAATCTTTTTCTTAAATTTCAATAATATTTTTTCCATGGAAAAATTAATTTTACTTAAAAGTGAAAGCATATGGTATTTAGGAGTCTGGAGTCAAATAGCAAGAATTTTATAGGATTAAAAAAATGGATACATTAATGGACACATGTCTTATTAGGGAGTCTACTTTATGGATGGTGTAGATGCCTTACCACTGCAGTGTACACCTGAAGCTGAAGCTGATAATGAATGTCAACTATAATTTTATATATATATATATATATATATATATATATATATATATTCACAGGATGTGGAATGCAAAGTAGGGAACAGAGTCGATGGAATTCTAACAGCTATATATGATGTCAGAGGGGTTGTAGATTGGGGAAGAGGGGTTATCACTTTGTGAGGGTGTAAATGTCTAAGTAGTACATTGTTTAGTGCTCTTGAAACTAATAAAAAAATTTAAAAGCTGGATACAAGGGGAATATGGTTACAAAAGAAAACCTCAACCTCTTATTTGGAGAGAGCACTAATTTAAAAGTACTTAATGCTTTTTGATTTTAGTACTTATTTAAAAATACTTATGAAATATTAATAAAACTTATTTAATGTGTTTGAATCTTAGTAATGTGGTGGAAACAGAAGCAGATGGAGAAGACTGTTAGTCCTTGCAATCATTTCATTTATGTTGGAGAAAGTGTCTAACTTATTATTTATGCTATTGTAGAATTCCAGAGATTCAGTTGGTTTGGTTAGTTCAGTCAAAACATAAATCAAAATATTTAGCAGCTTCACTTTGCTATTAAAGCTACCATAGTTCCAGAAACCACCTCTTTGCCAAAGATGGCATGGACAGAGACTGAAGAGTTGATCGTAAAGAGAGAGCTGACCTTATGTAGCAAAATGTCAGACT
The DNA here is from genome assembly GCA_033961575.1 of Aselliscus stoliczkanus. Lineage (NCBI taxonomy): Eukaryota > Metazoa > Chordata > Mammalia > Chiroptera > Hipposideridae > Aselliscus > Aselliscus stoliczkanus. Next base: position 107,251,774 of record CM066729.1, read on the forward strand.
TTATGTGTCATTAGATCTGCTTTTCTAAATTCTAATTTCAAAGTACAGATTACATTTTAGAAGCTTTTAATATGATTATAGAAATGGTCCTATCCCATTTTAGAGCAATCTCCAGTCTAGTGAGTTTCAGTTTGCTTAAGAAATTTCTAATAGAGTCAGTTAATTCCTGTCCGTCTTCATTCAGATCCACCGATTTAACAATGTTTTTCTTATTAGAGTAAAAATTTTGTAATGCATTAAAGATGAAATTACATATGTCTGCTGACCTCAGAATTTCCTTTGGGAAAAGTGCCATCACCATATGGTTGTTATAGGATTCTGAGATACTCTTCTCTTAGAATCTTATCTGATTTTAGAACCTAAAGGAGACTGTGTGTCCTCAATATCAGCTGTAAAGAGATATTATTCTGGCATTTTGCAAAGAACTTAGAAATCTTCTAACCAATCAACAGAGCCAGACACCATTGTGTAGGATGAGATTTCAGATCCAGCATGCTCGTTTTTCTGGCTTACAAGCAAGAGTATGATATCACAGTGATCTAATTAGAACAACAGGGGCTAGTAGTATTCCTACAGCTTCTCCTTTTATATTTTGTCTTATCTAAGCTTAGTTCTCTGATAAGTGTCACCTGCACAAGCCTCTTCCCACAGAAATATGTCCTAAGTTAGGAAATGCTGCTTTCACATGTTGATGTGCATATGAATCTCCTACACCTGGAGTTCTGGAAGAAGCCCATGTTGGTTCAGTAAATCTGGAAGATTCTGCATTTCTAACAAGATCCCAGGTGATGTCATTGTTGCTGGCCTATGAAGCAAGGCAAGTGCTTCCTGGTTTAGGAAGACCTAGGGAGAAACTTCAGATCTCAGTGAAGCCTAGGCCTCCTCTGACTTGATTCATTGTCTGGCTGGCTAAAGAGGAATTGGTGAGTGCTGTGAAGTGGCTATGACCATATGCTCATATAGAGTGTCTTCCATAGTCTTTTCCTAGCATAGCACTTTTCTTTACCTTCAGTAATCTCCCTCAGATTAACAAGAGCAGAGGAGGTGGTGTGGCCAATCAGCAGCCTCACAGAATTTAAATGATGACCAGAGAGAGAAAGGGAGGGGTGCATAAGTAAAGACAGTAACCACAAGGCTATCTAGTATATCTGACTTAAAAATTAGAAATAAAACTGTTCCTGCATCCTTGCTTGCCCCCACTTCTACCTACTGCCAGACAACTGGAACAGTGTGTGGCAACATGGCACAGTTCAGATAACCTGTCAGATGTACAAAGGTTACATGGTGGAAATTTCGAGAACATAATTGTCTGACATTTGTATTTAGATTTAAGTGTCGGTTTCCTTGAGTTTCCTAATTATCAGGTGAGTAGCCATGGCTGAGTCACTGGCCTCTCAGACTCAATTCGTTTATTAGTTAGCCAGAGACTCTAACTGCTTTATAGGACAAATAGATGCAGGGATTAAACAAATACTGTTAAGAGCTATAACAACAGACTTCAAGAAACCAACCAGATTATGGTACATTAACAGATATTGGTTGGATGAGTTCTTTAAAATGAGTTTGCTTTGGCACTTCAAAACATTCTCCTGGCCTAGTTAAATCTACCATGGGCAACTGCTACAACCAATTATTATTCTTGTTTTGGAGTGCTGCTATTTCTTAGGTTTAAAATGGCTTTTCTTGAGGTGAGAATCACAGTGCTGTCCTCCATTCCACTATGTCTTTTTCTTTGTTTTCTCAACATGCCTTAGGATCCCTCTACGCTGGGGACCTCCAGGAGACAGGGGTGGCAGCCCCTATCATCTTTATTCTCTTGGCTTGAAAGGAGAATGGATGTGTGTTTATGTATATGATGAATAACAGATTGAATAGCAGTTTCCCTTTATTCAAGCTTTGCTCCTTCTCTATGAGGAGACACACTGTTTCTTATTTTTCTGTTGTTCCTTGGCAATATGTCAATGGGGCAGCAGAATACCAGGACAGGTTACCCATTTGTGATACAAATGAAGTCTTTGAGTATGTGTTGCTTTGGTCCTTTTTGTGTGTGGATTGTTTATCTATAACATGTTGTTGCTTCTGAAAAAAAACCCTGACCTTCTGGTATGAGAGCTTCCAGGGCAGAGGAATAAATCAACTGATTTTAACTGTCCTTTCTTGAAGAATTTTATGGAAGTGGAGTCTGTCAGCGGTTTTAGTTTGGGTAAATCTATATTATATTCCCAGACTCTGGGATTCTGAAAAAGCAGGAAGACTTTTCATTTCTGGTGACACATGAATACTAAGAGATAGTAATGGTGATGAGTATGAGGTTGCCACCTGTTCTCACATGAAATGAATATTCTGGGCTATCTTTTTTGGATTATGGAGAATGAACATTGATCATGACAATGATGAATATTTGATTTTGACCTCTCTTCTAGATTCCTTTCATTCTAACATTTTGTGAGTACTTAATGTATGCCAGATGCTGTGGTAGATACCAGTGTTAAAACAAAACAAAACAAAAAACAGGTCCCTCTTCAAAGAACATGAAATGCTCCAATTACACCCAGGTCCAGGGACCTATTGCTGATCTGGGGCTGGGGAATGGTGGTCAGGAAGTTTTCTTGGTGGAAATGGCAGAGGAGGTAGTAAAGGTCAGTGGTTAAGAAAACAAGCTTTAGAGGTTCCGGGGTTTCAAATTCTAGCTGTGCAACTTACAAGTTATGTGGCTGAGATCCTAGAACAAGGTATTTAATCTTTCTATGTCTTGGTTTCCTCATGTTTTAGAATGGGAGATCACTTCTTAAATTATATAAATGTCTAATCACTGTGCTGCACACCTGAAATAAATATAAAATAATATTGAATGTCAACTCTACTTGAAAAAGGAGGGAAAACATGAAGGGGAATAAGAGGCCCAAATTTCCAGGTATGAAACAAATAAGTCATGGGCGGGCCAAGTGGTTCAGTTGGTTAAGAGCTCGCTCAAGAATGCGAACTGAGCTCTGAGCAACAGCAGTTTGATGCCCAGCCCGAGCTGAGCTGCCGCTGAGCTGCCAACAGGTGACAGAAATGCTCAGCTAAAAAACAAGCAAACAAAACAAAAAACAAATAAGTCATGAGGGTGCAATGTATAGTATGGGGAATATAGTTAATAATATTGCGATAGTGTGGTATGGTATCAGATGGTTGCTGGACTTATTGTGGTGATCACTTCTTTAAGTATAAAATGATGAATAACTGTGGTGTACTTCTAAAACTAATATAATATTGTGTGTTAGCTATATTTTTAATAAAAATCTTTAAAAAACAAAAATAAACATAAATAAATAAAAGTCTGGACTATGAGGGAGCAGCTCTTTTATTTTTATTTTTATTAGATTAGATTTACATTTTATCTTAAAATGTAGATTAGATATATTGGAAATATCTATTCTGTCTTGATTTTTCTTATTAAAGTCAAGTAAGATGGTTTTCAGAAACATTAGTAGAACCATAGCAAAGCATGAAATGTCACCCACCAAATTCATTTAATTAAATGTGAACATTAAGATAGGATGGTCATAATGTAAAAATTAATTATTCTAATTTTATAATTAAGTGGTCAGGTTTAAGCCAGTGTAAAAATGTGAAAAGCCAAAGCAGTAGATCTTTGAGGGATAGATTTTATTGTAACAGTAGTGCTTTGATATTTATTAATGTAATATTATTGATGGAGGGGAGTTGAAAATTAATACGTTTCTGTTAGACTAAGGCTGAAGTTTTGGCCTCAAACCATAATAATTGATTACTTGAGTACATTTGTCTAATGGGAGAGCACAGTTACAAGTCAAAGAATATCGTCTTTCTTTGGTGGAAACCATGTAATGCAGTCCTAAATCTTACATGGGAGGTTCTGTTATTTCCTTATAATAGATCTGATAACCCCACAGGGCAATTTTATTAATTGTAAAATTTTAGTTGTTGAATTTTTCTAAATTATACCACTCATTTGCTAGAGGTGGTTTAAAATAAGAATGCATTTATGATATCACAAAATTCAATAATATACAGAATTCTAAACTTTCTATTCTTACTTTTGTCTTTGAAAATTGGCTTCTAGTTTACTTTTGGGCAGGATAGTTATTCTAAAGGCATTGCTTTTTATTTTGCTGTTATCACTGATTTTTACTGTTTAGTAAGTAAACTAACTTGACACACTTTAGTTAGTCTCTAAGATTTTTAACATAACATATCATGTTTTGGAGGGCTCTTAAATTAGCCTTTCCCAGTGAAAACCTGTATTACTAAATTTTCGAATAAATATCATTTTCCTTTAGTGTGATTGAACAGTAAAAATCTCTTTCATTTCTTTGTATTAAGATGAGGGGAAACCCACAAGACATAGATGACTTTCTTGACAATCGCTTGGGGAAAAATTTGTAATAAACCGCATAAGTTCTGTGTGCAATGGTTGAAAAGCAATTGCTTTGTAGAAAAATAGATTGTAGTTGTGAGTATCCTCAACCATAAGGCCTTGCTTGTAAAATTCCAACCTATGAAATGCAACTTTTCCCCCCTTTTTTCTTTGCTGGATGAACAGCCTAATGTTCCATGCACTGTACTAGAAGTAGCATTTTATGCAACATTGAAAGAGTCAATTAATTTGCATAATTTCATGAGTATTATCATGATTTTAAGGTAGGCTAGCTGGCTCAGGAGCCTCGTCTGCCCAATATTTTTTTCTATTTTGACAAATTAATCATTTTTAAAAACAATTAATTATACTTATGACAAACAGAACCCTATACCCAAGGGTTCTAAGTTTTTATAGCAGAAATCTAATATTAATGTGAATAAGATCAGTGATTTAGTGAGTACCTTAACAGTCAACAATGCCTAAGGCTGCACAAAATTAATATTTTGTTTCCCATCTGGAGACTTCAGTAAAATTAATGAGGAAGGGGGACTTATTGTAATATAGACACAAATTTACTATTTTCAAACTGGGCATTCTGCTTACATCAGAACTCAGATATTTTGTATACTTTTCACCAGAGTGTGTTGGCAGCATCTGTTCTCTTCCTTAAGGAAAAATGGGCACTAATTACTTTCAATGCTTTGCCCCTATTGGCCCCACAAAGAAATTAATTTAGATAATATATTTAGTGATCGATGTGATTTTTTAAAAAGTTTTAAATAAGCATAGTCTTAAATGTTTTTAAAAATCAAATGAAACATTACACCATTAAGTATTAATTGCATATATGACTAAATATGCTGGCATAAGAAACAATCTGAAATTTCTTCTTAGTTTTTCCAAAGGAATCTACATTACTCTTATAATTATATGGGGATATTTTCTGGAAAAACCTGACTCATTTCTTTTTGTGACTTGTATATTTTGGGATATGCTTGGAGATATTCCTAGGGTGATCCTGGACTAAGATAATATAAAGATTTTGTAAAAACATGTAGGAAAAATCTTGTCAAACACATCTACTTGATGACTTTCCAAATGTTGAAATATGAATTTTAAAACTTAGGTTAAGTTACAATCTAGGAAAAAAGGACAACTTACATTTGTGAACATTTCTAAGGAGTTTTAAAAAATGCCATATTTAATTCTTAGAATTACACATTTGCCTTTGTTCCTATCAATATTGAGTAGCATTTGTGAAGTTGTGTGGGTTTTTTTCTGTTTTCAATTTCTACTAACGTTTTATAAGATATTCATCTTTGGAAAGAACTGTGAGCAAATAT